>JAECZO010000026.1:0-34682 GCA_019188245.1 Novymonas esmeraldas | reverse complement strand
TTTTATTTTTTTTTTTTTTTTTTTGTGTGTGTGTGTGTGTGTTTTTTTTTTTTTTTTTCCGGTCTCGGTGAGCGTCCGTGTGCCTACACTCACGTCCCTCCTCCTCCTCCGTCTCCTCCTCTCTCTCTCTTCCGTCTCCACTTTTCGATTTCGGGTTGCGGCGCCTGCGCACCCGACGTTGAGGATCTCAGTCTGTGTGTGTGCGTGGGTGTACGTGTATGTGTGTATTGTCTCTCTTGCCCTATCAGTGAGTTGGTCGCTGTTTTTTTTTTTTTTTTTTTTCTCCGCTTTATTGGTGAGCGCGCGCCTGTGTGTGTGTGTGTGTGTGTGTGTGTGTGTATCTTCTGCCATTCAGTTCCTTGCCTGCTTCGCTTACCCTCTTCCCGTTTCTGTGTGTGTGTGTGTTTTTTTTTTTTTTTCCTCTGCCTCCGTGTTCAAGGCTCTTGTGTGTGTTTTTCTTTTTTTTTTTTCTTGTTCTTTGTTCTTGCTGTTGTTGCTGCTGTCGTGTCTCTTGAACCTCTCAGTCGTGGGCGACCCTCTAACGCATACACACACAGACACACAGACACACGCATACATCGACATCCTCATCGGCACAGAGGGAAAGGGAAAAAGAAAAAAAGGATCCTCCGTGTGTAGTATCTTAGCCGCTTGTTTTTTTTTTCCCCCCCCTTTCGTGTTGCGGTGCCTTTTTTGTTGTTGTTGTTGTTGTTGTTCGCCACGCGTCTGCGTGTCTCTCGACATTGTCGGTGGAGCGGAGAAAGATCAGGAGACGAACAAGCGGCACAGTAGAAATTGTGTGTGTGTGTGTGTGTGTGTGTTTGTGTGTGTTTTTCGAAGGGCAGTTTTCAGTGGTGCGCACATCCGTGCTATCGCGCCTCTCTCACAGACACACACATACACACGCACCTTTTACTTCTCTGTCTCTTCGTCACCAGACGTGCAGTGTATCCGGTGGTTGTCGAGAGCGGCTGTGACAGCACCTCCCATCCCCTTCTTCCCCGCGCTGCGCGGAGTGTCGGTGATCCTCAGGAACAACTCTTCGCGACACAAAAAGAGAGACAGACAGACAGATAGACAGATAGACGTCTCTTGAGATACAGCATACTCGCATCCAAGCAAAAACCAAGGAAAAAAAAAAAAACAGGAGGACGCACCAGTTGTTCATTGAACAGCTCTGCCGAAACCCTTTGTAGGGGTTTGCTCCTGTCCTCCTCACTCATTTTTCTCTTTCGCCTGTGCATGTGCGTGTACATTTGACACTTTGTCTCCTCTCTCTCTCTCTCTCTCTCGGCAGCCTCTCTTTCGCTGTCCCTACGCAACTGCGCGTGCGTGAGTGTGTCAGCACAGCTCTCCGTCTCTCTGTGTGCGTGTTTGTGTTTTTTTTTTCTGTCTTCTTCTTGCTCTGACTGTGTGCGTGTTCCTCATCGGTGCGCCTCAACCTTCGCTCTTCTCTCTCACACTTTATCAGCGTTTGTTGCCGTAGTTGGTGTTGGTGTTGGTGTGTGAGCGTGTTTCGGTGACACGTACGTCGCTCTCTCCGTTTTTTTTTTCTTTTTCTTTTTCTCTGTGTGCGTTCGCGCTCCTCCCCCCCCCCCCCCCCTCCTGTCAGTCGGCCGTGCGGTGGGCATTGCAGTTTTGTTTTTTTTTACTTTCTTTTCGTTTTGTCTTTGCTGCTTGTTTTTTTTTTTTTTTCTCCGTCACACCATCTCTCTCACTCTGTGGGACTGCGGTACTGGTCAAGCGCGTTCGTGTGTGTGTGTGTGTGTGTACGTACGTTCGTGCATCTTTCCTCGTTCAGCATCAGTCAGGCACCAGACGAGTTTCGCTGACACGCGTCCAGGGCGCCTCTGCTGGCACAGTCACACCCAGTCTCCCCCCTCCCTCCCTCCCCTCCGTACTTCTCTCCTGTTCTTCCTCTGTTTCTCGCGTGTGCTTCCCTCCGCCTCTCCCCTCCTCCGTCACCGCGATCACCTCTGCCTCTCCCTCTCTCTCTCATCTTCTTTTCTCTCGACCTGCTCGCACACCGCGCGTGTGTCGGCGCTCGTGACGTCTTCTATATCTTGTTGTTTTGTTTTGTCATTTTTTTTTTTTCTCTGTCTCTCTGTCTCTTTCCATCTGTTGCCTCTTTACTGTTTCTTCTCTTTGTCTCTCTCTCTCTCCTCTTCAGACTTCCCTCTTCTTTTTTGTTTTTTTTGTGTGTGTGTGTCTTCCGGAGAGATACCTCCTCCCTCTCTCTCCCTCCCGCTCGGTGCCTTACTCCCTTCTCCTCGTCGCTCAGATCGCACGCCCTCAGTCTCTTCCGCTCGCTGCCGGCCGCTCTTGTCTCCTCCCGCACTCGCGTTTGGGGAGCGACACCGTCTCTGCTTGTCTGTCTTTTGTGTGTCGGGTGCGCTACGCCCCCTCCCCTCCCTCTCCTCTCCTCTCCTCTCCTCTCCGACTCGGTTGCCATTTTGCCGTCGCTCTTCGCTGTGTGTTGTGTTGTGTTGTGTTGTGTTGTGTGTGTAAGTTTTTTTTTTTTGTCTTCTCTTCTGTTGTGCTGTGTCTGGTGTTGTGGGTGTGAACTTCGTCGCAGTCGTCGTTCGTGGATCTCCTCGTGCGCGTCCGACCCCTACAAGTGCTCTCAGCTCCGCCCCCCTTCCCTCTCCCAACCCCGCCTGTCTCTCTCAGCCCTTGTGTGTGCATCTGAGTGTCGGTGTCTGTGTGCGGTTCCCTCCCCCTCCTCCTCCTCTCTCCTCCCTCCTCCTCCTCCTCTCTCCTGTTCCACAAACACGTACACATACACACATACACGAAGAACAAGGAGATCTCCCGTGAGCGCGCACACAGTACTCACACTCGTGGTGCTGCTGTGCTTTGTCTTTCTTCCTTTTCGTTGTCCCTCCCTCCCTCCCTCCCTCTCTCTCTTTCTCCCTCGCTCCCTTTATCTGTGTGTGTCTGTGTGTGTCTGTGTGTGTGTGTGTCTGTGTGAGTAACGGGTGCACCAGCGCGTGTACACCTCCTGCAGTCCACATACACCACCCCCCCCCCCCTCACCTCTATCTTGGCCCCTCTTCTACCCTGCGCACACATTCTGCCTCGATCATTAACGGCGAAGAACTCGAAGAAGTGGTGCGCCTGGTGTTAGCGTTTCACTTTCTCTTTTTTTTTTTTCTGTTGTTGTTGTTCCGGCTGCAGTTCAGTATCGCGTTTGCTCACGCACGCGTGTGTGTGTGCTTCATTGCGGCTGTTCCTGTGTGTGAACTTCTCTTTTTTGCCTTCCAAAGGGTTGTTGTTGTTTTTCGTTTCGTTCTGACGACATCAGAGTGAAAAACTGGTGCGCCGACACGGCTGGAGTCGAGTCTTTCTTTTTTTTTTTTATTGTTGTCGCTGTTGTCGTTTGTGTGTGTGTGTGTGTGTGTGTGTGTTTGTGTGTCTCGCGTCGGTCTTCCGCTGCTCGCTCTGTCGGTGCTGCGACAACGGCACGTCTACCTCACTCCATTCCTCCCGTCTCTCTCTCTTTCTTCATTCCATTCTCATCTTTTTGTTGTTGTTGTTGTTCTTCTTCATTAGTGTGTTTGGTTGTTTGTTTGTTTGTTGTTTTGCTCTTTTGTCACGTCGCTAGTGTCTTCTTCTTTTTTTTCTCACGATCGTCTTGTTGTGTGTGTGTGTGTGTGTGCGTGTGTGTGTCCGTGCGAACGTCTCACCTTCCACCACTCCCGCTCTCACACCTTCCTCGTACTCTGTGCACGCCACGGGTGAGGAGGGGGACAGAAGAAGAGAGAGAGGAAGAGGAGAGATGGGCGCCGTACCGTCACGCGAGTGCACCTCGCTCTTCTCTTACTTCCGCGGAAGCTATGAAGTCGGTATGGTGCCGCTCACCAAGTACTACTTCGGCAACGACACGGCCACCGCGGATGACGCGCCCAAGAAAGCGGCAGCGGCGGGCGGCGATGGTGATGATGGCGCTGGCGACCCTCCGCTGCGCCACACCGACTCGCGGAGTCCCATGCGGAGCCAACTTCGCCAGCAGCTGCTGCTCATGCGGCGCGACCCCGCGGTGCTGTACGCCAACGCCCGCGACGCGGACAACATACTGCAGAGCCTGTCTCGCAAAGAAACAGGGGAGCAGGGAAGCCGCCGCACCTCCGCTGGTACCGCCGCCGCCGCCGCGCCGACACCGCCGCTCACCTCGAAGGCCGCGTCAGCCGCGACACCGGCGGTGGAGGCCGCGGCGGGCACCACGGCTCTCAGCACGGCCGCCGCTGGGGACGAGATGACGCCCGATGCGAGCAGCCGCACGAACAGCCCGACCGGCGCGTCGGACAGCGACGCGGACGTCGGTGCATCGCGCGAGCACTGCAGCGCCGGGTCGGCGGCGCGGCTGATGGACGAGTACTGGAGTGTCATGCCAGACGATAACTTCAGTGAGGAGGACCTTGATCGCTTCCTCGACTTGGTGGACGAGACCCTCTTCGACACGAATGATGCGCTGCTCGCTGCAGACCCCATCCTGCCCAGCGACGGCAGCGGCGCTGCTGCTGCTGCGGCGGCGGCGGCGGCGGGGACGCACAAGCCTTTCATGCCGGTGCCCTGTGCCCTCTGCCTCGCCTACCCAGACGGCAAGGAGCGCGACGGCGCCTTCGCGCTCGATGGACGCGTCATCAACATCATCGGGTACTTTGGGCTCATGACACAGGAGATGCAAGACGCCTTCAAGGTGGTGAAGCGGCTGCCGAGTGAGGCAGAAGCGAGGGAGCAGCAGCAGCAACAGCAACAGCAGCAGCAGCAGCCGGAGTCGCCGACGCCGCTTATGTTCCTGAACACGGCGATCCTCACCTCTGCCGGCGACCGCACACTGGAGCGTGTGCTCGTCTTGGCGGCTGTGATGCTGCGGCAGCAGTTCCACACAATCGGCCGTCGCCACGTGCTGCACACAAAACTGGCGCAGCTGGTCCAGCTGCACGACGAGGCGCTCGCCGACTCGCCAGCAGTGCGGCACCTGGAGACGCTGCTGGCCATCCCACGCGCAGAGGAGCAGCCGACGGAGCCGTTCTTCGACCCGCTGCTGGAGGTGCCGCTGCCGAGCATCCCTGACGGTATCTACACTCCCACGCAGTACATTAACGCGGCGGCCAACGAGTCACCACAGCGCGCACACGGCTCCCTCGCCGACGGCGGGGCACCGGGCGCCGGTGCCGTCGACGCGGCGCCATCGGCCACGTGCGCGTCTCTGCCACAGGACGCACCCGCGTCCACCGACGCCCACCACAGCAGCGCGTGCGGCGCGGATGCCGGGCGGGTGCTCCTGCACCCCGGACAAAGCGCGAGCACGGTGCTCGGCAGCAGGGCGACTGGTGCGCCAGGCGGGCACGCTGGCACAGGCGCCAACGATGTCCACCCACCACCGCCGCCGCCGCCGCCGCCGCAGCAGCAGCAGCCGATGGACGGCGGCGGCGGTGCACCGCTGGGCACGGGCGCCGCGACGCCAGTGCATGTGCTGCAGCCCGCTGGTGCCCTGCCCCTCAGCCAGGCGGACGAGGACGCCATCACGCTCGCGCTGTGTCGGCGGATGGAGCAGGTGCGCGTGGTTATCGAGACGGCAAGCAACAACTACGCCGCGCTCAAGTCCCTCACCGAGAACTTCGCCTTTCTGCACTGCCAGATCATGCTCGACCGCGGACTCACCACGATGGAGCTCATCGAGTTGCCAGCGCTGGTGGAGACGCCATCGTTCCGGCCCGCCGCCTTCGCCACCACCGCGGCCACGACGCTGCGCAGTGCCGCGGCGGCCGGCGGTACCCCGGCAACGACGACGACAGAGGCGACGATGCAGCTGCCGCCGTGGTCGGCCGTGCTCATCAAGCTGGACCCGCTGCACGTGCGGCAGGCGACCCTGTGGGCCAGCTCCTTCTTCCACTGCCCCACCCTTCTGCCCTCGGGGGGTTGGGTGAAGTACAAGCTGAAGGACGAGTGCGAGCAACTCCGGCACGTGCTGCAGAACAAGGACATGCTCATCGCCCACTGGCGCAAGACGGACGGCGAGCAGGCCGACCACTACCTCGGCGTCCACACAGGGCGGCTGCTGGAGCACGTGCGAGCGCTTCAGGCAGAGACGGAGGAGGCACGTGCGCTGTCGGCGGACTACTGGCTGCAGCGGCCCTTGTACGTGAACCAAGACGGACGCAAGTACGCTCTGTATGAAAGCCGGTACGGCACGATGCTGATCGGCGTGCGCGCCTTCGCCTCGACCAGCAGCGGCGCTGCGGCGGCGACGAGTGCGAAGGAGGACCGGCTCGCCAGCATCAAGGCAGCCCCCGCTGGCGTCTCTGCCTGTGGCGGCGTTGGCAGCGGCAGTCTGCCATCCCTCGTGACCGGCACGGCGCCCTCGCTGCCGGCGCACACGCCGCCGGCGAGCGCCATGTCAGGCAGTCTGCACAGCATCCACAGCTGCACCGGTGGCAGCGGCCTCACGAGCGCCGCGCGCAGCGTGGCGGCACCGCGGGTGAGCAGCGCCGGCGCCAGCCACACCAGCCTCCTCGGCATCGCCAACACGAGCCACACCAGCGCCGTGGCCCCCTTCACCGTCGCCGGCAGCACCAACGCACCCGCCCCCTACGCAGCACCACCCTTCATGCACCAGCCGGTGTACATGCCCAGCCACCAACATCATCATCCCCACCACCACCAACACAACCCCGGCGGCGGCAGCGGCGGCGGCATCGCAGTAGAGCCGCTGTCCTACGCACCCACCCCGGCGATGCCTGGCTACCCCACCGAGATGCTGAGCGGCTTCCACGGGACCTTCCCACACCACCAGCACGTCCAGCCTGGCGGGATGCCGAACCCGCACATCTCCCTCCCACCGCATCACCGCGTCGGTGGCGGTCTGCCCTTCAGCCCGAGCGGCTGGCCGGTGATGCCGCCGCCGCCGCCGCCGCACCGACCGAGCGTCATCCCCCACGTGTCGGTGGCGCAGCACGGCCGCGATGGCGTGGCCGGCGCAGGCGCGTTCCCGTTCACTGCGGTGACCGCGTCGCCGCCGCCGGTTCACTACCGCCAGGTCAGCACCGCGGCAGCGGGCAAGGCCGCGTCCCCGCACCCGCCGTCGTCGATGGCGGGAGAGCTCGCCGCCTGCACCTCCGCGCCGTCGGAGGCCGTGCCGGCGGAGGTGGCGCGGCGTTCGGCACCGCCGACCCCGCCAGTTACCCTTCCCTGTCCCCACGGCTGCATCGGCGCAGCACGGTGTGACGGATCGGCTACAGCAGCAGCAGCAGTATCTCCATCGGCGGTGGCGGTGGCGACACCTGCGGCAACGAGTGCGGTGGGTGGCGAGCCAACGCTGCAGAAGTTGACGGAGCTGAAGAGTATGATGCCGTGGTCACTGCAGGGCGCTGCAGGATGGGACTGCTGCGGCGACGACGACACGACGCTGTTTCTCATGCGCGGTGCGGAGCTGCTGGACGTGGAGGAGGAGGAGCAGGAGCAGGGGCAGGAGGACGAAGGAGGGGCCGACGACGAGGTGAAGAAGGCGCCGTCGTACAGCACGGCCCAACACAGCAGCAGGAGCAACGGCGGTGGCGGCATCACCGACGACGCAGACACTCAGCAGAGCGTCCACAGCGCGAATCGAATGGCAGACGGCTGGGGTGCGTTCGCCAGCGGCCCCGCCGCCCACACCACCACACAGTCGGCGCCAACGGGTGCAGAGGATCTGTCCATCATGAACTTGCTCCTCGCCGCCGCCGCGCCGCCGGCATCGTCGCAGCAGATGAGCGAACGTCCAGCGACGTCGGCTGTCGGTGCATGGCACCTGACCTTCCCCACCGTAGCCGAGCCACGACACAACCCAACCCAGGCCCAGCCCCCAGCGTTCCAGCCCGGTAGGGTGTATCCGGTGTACGCACTGCAGACACCGGAGACACCGGCACAACCACACCACCAACACCAGCAGCAGCAGCAGCAGCAGCAGCAGCTGGCGATGCCCGCGGCACCGCCGCCAGGTAAGCCGCTCTACTACACCATTGCCAACGGTGTGCCACTGCTTGTGCAGCCGGCGACGACACCGGGTGGGATGGCGATCGCCTACCCAATCGGCCAGCCCTTCCCACACAGTGGTGACGCCGCACTGCCCTTCTCCTCATCCATGCCCCTCCCCTCCCCTCAGCAGCAGCAACAGCAGCAGCAGCACCAGCATCAACAACATCCACACCCGCAGCAGCAGCAGCAGCAAATGCCGATACCGCACAACAGCGGTGGTGGTGCGCCTCTCCTGTCACCGTCAGCCCTCGACGGGCGGCCCATGTCACGCTTCTCCGCGCAGCCCGGTGCGCGTTGGGGCGGGCAGTACAGATTCCTTTCTCACGGCGCTGGCAGTCTCGCGGATGCCTTCGCCAACAACATGAGCACTTCCTTCAACAGCCACACCACCACCAACAACAACAGCAGCACCAGTGGCGGTAACTTCTACTAGTCTTTCGTGGTCAGCTGCGCTTGGAGAAGAAAAGAGAGCGCCTCTGTTGTTGTTGTTGTTGTTGTTGTGTGTGTGCGTGTGTGTGTGTTTGTTTTTCCGGTCTCTCTTGGTAGTGCGTCTGTCCCTCTATGAACGCGTGTGTATGTTTGTGTGTGTACGTGTGTGTGTTTGTGTGTGTACGTGTACGTGGCTCCCCCCCCCCCGCCCTTCTCTCGTTCCTCTTGTTCTTCGCCCTTACCTTTGCATAAATGTCGTGTACCGCGCGCACAGACACACGCACACACGAGCCCCCATCTGCGGTTGTCGATTCTTCTTCTTCCTTTCCGTTGTTGTTCTTGTCGAAGGGAAAGAGAGAGAGAGAGAGAGAGAGAGCGAAGTAGCAGGAGCTGTGCAACTCCCCGATGCTCTCTGTCTCTCTCTCTTTATTCCTCTATGTATGTACGTGTGTGTGTGTGTGTGTATGTACGTGTGTGTGTTTATCTCTTCCATGAAAACGTCTCTACTTTTTTTTTTGTTTTGTTTGCTTTCTCCTCTCTCTGTGTGTCTCTCCTTCCTCTGCTCAGTGGCCTCGCGTGGGTGGCGTGTGTATGTGTGCCGCCCTCCCTCTCTCCCTCTCCCTCTCCTTCTCCTCCTCCTCCCTCTTTCCTTTGTTTTTTTTTTCTTTTTCTTTCTCTGCGTTGCTGTTCACCCTCCTCCTCCCCCACCTCCTCCCCCACCTCCTCTCCCACCTCCTCTCCCACCTCTGCGCGCCGCTGTCAAACCAGTGTATCTGCTGCTAGCAGACAGCGCAGACGGAAGGACAGGCGTCTGGTGTGCTGCGAGTGCAGTGTGGTAGGGAGGGAAGGGGAACAGCAGACGCGCTCGCCCGCCCGCCCGCGTGTGTTTGTGTGTGTGAGCTGGTGACTCTTACGTAGAAGAAAAAAAAAATGAGCCAGCAGCGAAGCTGTCGGCGTCCCGCATTCGTTTGTGCTTGTGCATGTGTACTCGTGTGTCTGTGTGTGTCTGTGTGTGTGTGTGTCTGTGTGTGTTTGTGTGTGATGCGCTCGCTGAAACATGTGGAGTACGGGAGAATGTTCACATATGAGACAAGGGACCCTCCGCTGTGAGAGTTTACTCTCTTTTTTTTTCTTGTATATTTGGACGCCCCGCCACTTCAGCCTCCGCTCCTCATCATCGTACTTCACATGCAACCTTCCGTGTGTCTGTGTGTGTGTGTGTGTGTGTGTGTGTGTGTGTTTCAGCATGGTGTGTTTCCGTGGCCTTCGTCGCCTTCTATTTTTGTTGTTGTGTTGGTTGTTGTTCCTGGTGCTTTCGTAGCTCGTACCACCTTGTCACTCTGCCTCCGTGTGACCTTGGGTGTTGGAGTGTGGGTGTGTGTGTCTGTTGGTGTGTGTGTCCTTCGAGGCCATCAGCAGTGCGTACGTCGCTCCCTCAACTCACCCAACCTCCCCCCCCCCCTACGCGTAGACGCACGCGTATGTCTGGTCCACTCTCTGGTGAAGACGTGCATGCCATCGAAGGCGCGTGCCTCTGTCTCTCTGTCTCTCTGTCCACAGCCCACCTCTCTCTTCTCCTCCTCCTCCTCCTCCTCTCCCCTCCTCCTCACTCTGCACACACATACACACACACACACATGTGCGTACACTCCATATCGATGTGTGCGCGTGTCGACTCCTTCCTCCCTCCCTTTCGCTCACACGCACATACAAAACTGATCCTCCATCAGGGAGGTGTGCAGGCTCATCACTCTTGCTCGTGTGCGACGAGTGCATCTCTTTTTTTTTTTTTTACCCCACTGGTGTTGTTGTTGTTTGTCCTAGACGACGGTGCCATTACCATCGCTACCCTTCCCCCAAACACACACACACACACACATACACATACACACACACTCGCGTAAGCAAGTAGAGGTACACACACGCTGGTACACGCACATCCGCACTGTATCAGCCTTCTCTCTGCGCGGTCAGCACCGCTACCGCCGCCGCACTACCCCACCACCACCATCACCCCTCTCCTATCAACCCCTCACATACACACACACACGCGAGCAAAGATTGCACGCGGTGTCGTCGCTCCTCTCCATCGGGGTTTTTTTTTTGTAGTTGTTGTTGTTGTTGCTACTGCCTTGCGCTCTATAGCTCGACGTATTTGTGTGCGGTCTTCTGCGATTTCTCGCTCTCCACCTCGTCGTCACTGTGAGGTGGACGCGTGTGTGTGTGTGTGTGTGTGTGTGCAAGGTTCTCTCTCAAAATCGAACGGCAGAGCCCACCTCGCCGACATCAGACTTCCCACCACCACCACCACCACCACCACCACCATCGCAACCATTCACAACTCCGTCCACGTCCATTCGTAGTTATACACGCGAAGTCAAACGAAGGAAAAAAAAAAAAAGGGAGGCAAGTAACGGCCGTGGCAGTCCGTGTTAACTTCTCTTACCTCTGAGCGTCTCTCCTCCTCCTCCTCCTCCTCTCCCCTCCCCTCCCCCTCTTCTGTGTCGCTGTCTTGTCTGTCTGTATCTGTGGTGGTGCCGTGGTTGACTGTCCCACACACACACTCACCCCTCCGTCTCCCTTCGTTTCCCTTCGTCTCCCCTTTCATCTTTTTTTTTTTTTTCGCTTTTGCCTGTTCCTTTGTGTGTGTCTTCTCTGCTCTGCGTTGTTGTTTGTTGTTGTTGTTGTTTTTTTGTTTTTTTTCTTTCTTGTCTAGTGTATCTCAGCTTTTTTTTTTGTCTCTGTTTTCTGTGTCTTCTTCTCCTTTCTCTCCTTGTGATTTACATCATTGCCTGGTCTCGTCCATCTGTCAAGCTCCATTCTCCAAGCCTCTTCCCTCTCTCTCTCTGCATCTGTGCAAGTGTCCACGACGGCACACTGCTCCAGTCTCTCTCTCTCTCTTCCACCTGCCTCGTCCCCCCTTCCCCGCCTGCACGAGTGTCTTTCTCTATCTGTCTGCGTCTACATTTTTTTTTTGTGTGTGTGTGTGTGTTTGTCGGTGCACGCGCATAAACAGATCCTCCTACATCGCGCTCCACGGTGGCGAAGGAAGCACCCGCCTCCCTCCCCCCTCAGTCCCCTGACTCCTGCGGCGCATCTCTTCCTCTTTGTCGTTTCGTCTTCAGCGTTCTTTGTGTGTGTGCGTGTGTGTGTGTTTTTGTTTTTGTGTTTTTGTGTTTCCTTTGTTGCGCTGTTCTCTTGGTGTTGTTTGTTGCTGCTGTTGCTCTGCGTGTGCAACCGCAGATAGCAAGGCGTCGGAGCAGCTCGACGGTCAGCCAGCCGCGGAGGTCGCGGCCGTGCGCTGTGTGTGGTGTGTCGTGCGGCGTCGCCGTCATGGCCGACGCATCCTCGTCGCTGTCGCGTGACAGCGGCAGCAGCGCCAGCAGCAGCGCCAGCAGCAGCGCCAGCAGCAGCAGTGATGATGGAATCTTCACACGTCGGGTGGAGCTGCACGATTCGGCGCAGCAACGAGAGAACGGCGACGAGGCCGCCTCGCTGTCTGGCGTTAGTGCCGCCGACACCACACCGACTGCTCGAGCCAAGACATCATCTCTGACAAACAGCGCGCCAGCGCTCACCGTCGCCGCAGTGGAGGCGGCAGCGGCAGCAGCAGCAGCAGTGGCAGCGGCGTCCGCTACAGCCACCACAGCTGGTGCAAGCCGTGGAGGGCATACGCCGCTGCTCGATGATGTACCAGCGTCCCTGTCGCTGAACGCGGCCGCCGCCGCCGCCGCCGCATCGTCCGCGAAGGGCGACTCCACCGAGTCCGAGTACGTCAGCAGCTCGGGTGAGTCACCCGCAATGCAGCGGCGCCGTCTGCGCCGCCGACGCCGCCTCGCCGCCACCCGCAGCACCACCAAGCGAGATGGGCTCAGCAGCACCGTCGACAGCAATGGGCGGCAGTCGCAACAGCAGCGAGACCGCTGCTCCGGCGGCGCCCCCGCAGCACCGCTGCCACTGCCGAGTCGCTCGTCAAGTCAGCGCCTCAAGCCGCCGACGTGCCCGGCGAACACCGCGGGGAGCATCAACAGCGGCGGAGGCTCCGGCAGTGCCCGCCGCCACCACTCCCGCAGCGCCGCCTTCACCTCCGCCCGCACCGCCTCCTCCGCATCCGCGTCGTCGCCGGTGGCGGCGGCGGCGGCGGAGAACACCGTCAACGTTCGTCTGCTGAGCGACGAGGCGTACCTCGACCTCTTCCGCATCCCCGCCCTCGTCGCGCAACTCTCGCTCTCCCTCATGGCAGCCAAGCCGGCGGACCCGCGCGCCTTCACGCGAGACTGGCTGGCCGATCGCCTCGTCAGCGAGGAGGACGAGGAGGACGCGGCCGACCACCACGCCGGCGGCAGCGCGAGCGCGAGCAGCGGCAGCGGCATTCACGACCGTGACCGCCGACCGCTGCACGAGGGGGAGGGGGAGGGGGAGGAGGAGGGGGGCTCCTGGCTCTCACCTCGCGCGTCCGACGCACGCGGCAGCGGCAGCGTAGGAGCTGCCGTCCACGAAAGCAGGGGCGTCTCGGGCGCCATCGCAGGGGACACTGCCGTGGTCCGCAGCAGCCGGGCGGACAGTGCCGCGTCTCACCACGGTCGCATCAAGCGCTCGTCGCGGCGCTCCCACCACAGCACCGCCGGCTCCAACCTGGACGAGGCCAGCCCGACGGCGGCGTCGCCGAGGTCCGCCAGCGAGGAGGTGGAGAGCCACACCGCGGAGACGACGACGCTCACAGACACCTCCGCCTCGACCGGGCGTGGCTCCCACAGCCCACCGTCGCTGGGGCTCTCGCGCCGCGCACGCGACGGGGTCACGGACCGGCCGCGGCGGCAGCAACACCACCGCAAGCACAGGCCAGGCGAGCGGCGAGACCAGCAGCGACGCCTTCCACGGAGCGGCCCCGCGACGCCACCACCGCCGCCACCGCCGCCACAGCACGGTACACACCATCGCGAGCGCAGCTCAGCGGTGCGGACGCGCGCGGGCAAGGGAACGCCGCTCGCCGGCTCGCGGAGTGGCTCCAGCCTGAACAGCCGTGGCGGCGAGAGCGAGCGGCCGCGGTCGTCGCGGCTTTTGAGCACGCAGCTGCCGCCGTCTCCGCTACCAGAGTCGCTGCTCATAGACGCCGGCGAGCCACGGAGGACACTGGGGGTGTCGCGCAGGAAGAGTGACACCATGCCGGGCGGCGCGGCCGAGGGCAGACGCGGTGGAGCGCCTGTCACGGCGCCGCAGAGCCTTCCCGCCACGGCGAGCGACACCTCGTCGTCCTCGTCCTCCTCGTCCTCCTCGTTCTTCAGAGCTGCCGCGTCACCTGGCAGCGACGGCGTCGGGTGGGCACGCGTGACGCTGCGCTCCCGCCGCACCACCCTCGCCGGATCTTCTGGGGACGACGACCTCCTCTCCTCCCAGCGACGGCGGACGCTGGTCGGACAGCTGAGCGGGTCCACAGAGCCGCTCTCCCCGCCGCCGCCAGATGCAGAGGTGGACGAGACACGCTCCCCAGAGAACGCTGTCGCTGTGCTGAGTCCGCCGCGACACCAGTCGACCACGATACCATCAGTCAACGACACCTCAGTGCTCGGTGTGGACGAGGGACTGGCGGCGGTGGCGGCGGTGGCGGCGGCGGCGGCGCTCGTCCGCGGCCCACATCAGGTTTCTAGCACGGCGAGCTCCGAGCACGCCACGGCGTCGTCCTCGGCCTTCCGCTCTGCCGCCTCAGCGCCGGGCCGCAGCGTGGGAAGGAACCGCTCGAGCAGCAGCGACGCTGATGCCGACCAGGAAGACGGCGGCGGCGGCGGCGGCGGCGCTGCTGTCGGCTTCGCCATGTTTGCCCCAATTCTCGGCGTTGATGCAGCGACGAAGGAGGTCATCGACTACCGCGTCGCCGGTGCCCCACTGCCGCCGCCGCCGCCGACACCAGCGACGGCAGCGGCGGCGCCGTTCCCCACGTCGTCATTCGCGGGCACTGCGATGGCCGGCGGCGGTGGTGGTGGCGGTGGCGCACACCTCGTGGCGGTGCACGCCGCCGCTGGTGTGTCGCCGGCGCCCGGGCATCTCCTCTACGCCGGGCGTCCGCCCACCTCCACGTTCAGCGTCCTGCCGGCGCCGCTGCTGGCGGACCTCGTCAGCGGCAGCGGGCTGACCAACGCGAGCTTCGGCCGGCGTGGCGTGCCCAACAGCAGCTTCGGCCGGCGACCGGTGAGCTCGCTGAGCGGCGGTGGCCGGTACAGCGACCCGAGCTCGGGGTGCACGATGGGCGGTGTGTCGCCGCCCGCGCCGTTCCTCACACCACATGCGCCGATGGACCTGCCCCCACCTCCCATCACCGTCACCGCGTCCCCCAGCACGGAGAGCAACGGCGGGCTCCCCGCGACGGGGTCGCCGGAGAGCCTGCAGCTTGTCGGCTTCCCCACGCTGGCGGTGGTCTCCGCCACCAGCAACAGCCCCACCCTGGGCCGCTCCGGTGTCTCGGGTGTGGTGGCCGGCGCCGGTGTGCCTGCCTCGGCGTCAGAGCGCGTCGCCAGCGCCGAGGATGGCGCGCAGGGCGGGGTGGTGACGCCGTCAACGTTCAGCTACGCGGCGGCGGTGCGGCACGGCACCGGCGTCGAGGACGCGGTCGACGTCGCCTTCCCGCTCGCGAAGGAGGGCGTTGGCGCCTCGGCCGCCGCCTCGCCGCTCTCGGCAGCTGTGAGGCTGGAGTCGGCGCGGCGGCTGGGCAAGCTCCTCGATCAGCTCCCCGTCAACAAGCACGCGGCGGCGATCGTGTTCCTCGAGGGCCTTCTCATCAGCAGCGGCGGCACCAGCGACGCAGCCGACGCGGCAGAGAGTGGGACGGTGAGCATGATGGCAACGCTCGGCGACGCGTCGAGTCGCAGCCGCGGGCTGCTGCCGGTGGGGAGCTCGGCGACCGACTCGGGGCTGTGCGGCATGGGCGTGGCGGAGGAAGGGTCCTCGCCGCTTCTGGCGACCCATGCGTCGGGGCGTCCGTGGTCGGGCACCTTCGGCCGGGAGTTGAGCCCCATCGGCCAGAACCCCAGCTTTGCACACCTCGCCGCCCCCGCCAGCAGTCTGGCATCTGCGCTGTCCATCGCCGGCGGCCACCACGAGGACGCTCCGCTGGTCGCGGTGGTGGGCAACACGAGTCACGCCTCCGAGAGCGGCTCGACCTTCCCGTCCGTGCCCAAGGTCGCATCCGCCTCTGTCGAGGCGCTCGTGCGGGACGCGCTCAGCCAGAGCGTCCTCCGTTCACTGCCGCCCACGCACGGGGAGGCGCCGTGCAGCGCGCCGTCCTCCTCCCAGCGCACGGACGCCTCCGGGCGTGGCCCAGCCGACGGCGGCGGCGTCAGCGGCGCAATGCACCACACATCGTCCTCGCAGCGGCTGGAGGCGTTGGGGTATGACGAGCGCATCGCCAGCACCGCCGCTGCGGTCGCCGCCCGCGCTGGGTCGTCGCGGACACAGTCGCCCATCAACGGCGCATCACCTCCACCACCATCACTCGCTGCTCCGCCCCTGTCGGCACAGGCACAGCACAGCAGTATGTCCTTCCACAAGCACCCGCCCGGCACCGATCCCTTGATTCTGCGGCGCCGATCCTCCCCATCACCGCCGTCGCTGGCGCGCTCCGCCAGCGCGGCCCGGCCCGGCAGCGGCAGCAGCGGCGGCGGCGACGCCATCACCGCAGCCACTCTCGATAGACAGCACCAGCAGGCGCAGCAGCAGCAGCAGCAGCAGCAACAGCACCACGTGCCGCCTTTGCCGGTGCTGGGTAGCGACCCTGTGGAGGCGCGGCCCCCCAGCGACACCGCCGCCACGGCACTGACACTGCTCCGCCAGTCGCCCCCGCCGCCGGACGCGCCACCCGCCGCCACTACACACCTCAGGAGCAGCACACGCGTGGACCTCGACGACGAGGCGACGCCGGAGCGCAGCACCACACAAGCGGCGAACGCCGCCGAGGTGCTGGCGGCAGACAACTCCTTCGCGGACGAGGAGGACGCCGTCAAGAACAACTCTGTGTTCGGCAGCGGCTACTTGGGCACCCTTCCCCCACCGCCGCAGCGGCAGGCGCAGCTGGCGCGAGTCGTACCGCAGCACGGCTGCCACATGGTCCCATCCTCGCTCGGCGCCGTCAGCCGCAGCCACGGCGGCGCGGACCCGGCGGTGCCCACGGATCACCTCGACTCGATCCGGGCCACCGCACGGCGTCCCACCGCAGCAGCGGCGGTGCTGGACGAGACTGGCGCGGCAGCGACGGCTGCCGGGCGGCGGTGCGAGCACAGCTGCAACAGCGAGTGCGCCTCGCCCACGCTGCCCCTGATGCACAGCGACAGCGTGGACGGCGACGAGAGTGTGGACCTGGACGCGAATGAGAGGACGTTGCACCCACACGGCAGCACACATCCATCGTCCGGCGTGTCCTGCGAGGTGGAGAACCCGATCGGACTGCGCATGCGGCCGGTGGAGTCCTCGTCGATGCTGACGTCGAACGTGTCCTCCAGCTCGCCGCAGCTGTGGGAGCCGTCGCTGATCGGGGTGGCCGACTCGGCCACGACCTCCGCCGCCGCCATTCACAGCATCGTCGGCAGTGAGTACGCCGACGTGCACCAGAGTGAGCAGCACAGCCCGGACCGGCGCCATGTATCGCCGCCGACGGCGGAGCCGAGCGGCACCGTCGCCACACGCGGCTACTGGCTCGAGACCTTCGAGGACTCCCCCGCCTCGGCGACGGCGTCGGCGAGCAAAGACCGGTCGCGGCGCAGCCAGGGACTGCGCAGCACCAGCGGCGCTGCCAAGTCCTCCTCGGCGTCGGGGCAGGGCAGCAGCGGCGCGGTGGGGTGGCCCGGTGCCGCGTGCGACTCGACGTCCATGTCACAGCACCCCCAGCACCCCCACAGCGCCGGGGGCGAGTTGGAGTTCGAGGACATCGACCTCGGCGCGACACTGCGGACGGCTGTTGTGCTGGCCGCCGCAGCTGGCACGGGGGTGTACGGCAGCCACAGCAACGACAACGCCAGCATCAGCGGGCGGGCGGTGAGCAGCAGCATCTCCGACAGGTCCGCCGGCTTCACCGCCGTGGTGGGAGGCAACATGGGCATCGTCTCCACCGAGACCTTCATCAGCGCAAGCGGCGGTGGCACCGAGCGGCGCAGCAGCAGCCTCGCCGCGGCGGATGAGACGTATGTGAGTGACCTGTGCGCAACGCACCCCGACACGATCGCCCCCGCATGGCCGACGCACAACACCAACGACACCACGCCCCAGCCGTCTCTCGCCACATCGACCTCGGCCATGGTGGTGGTGGCGGCCACCGCCCCCACCACACCCACACCTGTGGGGGGCAGCAGCGGCGCCGGTGTCGATCGCACGTCGCACCGCTCGTCGCAGTCGTCGAACGCCGTGTCGCTGTCCAACACCGTGAGCGGCTCCGGCGCCGCGGACGGCGGCGTCTCGACGACCACCGCCTCCATGACGCCGCCGGCGGTGGCGCCAGTCGCTGGTGTTGGCAGCGGCGGTGGCGATGGGACGGTGTTGGGGACGTCCGTCACAGCCACGACGACCCCCGTCACCCTCGACGCCTCGGCGCCGTCGCCGCCGCTGTCCGAGACGCCGCTGGTGACGTCCTCCGTCGCGGTGGCGATGAACTCTTTCTTCTCGCGCGAGGACCACGTCGCGCCGGAGGAGGTCGAGGCGGTGCGCGAGGCCGTGGCGCACTACGACGCCTTCGCCGCCCTTGACGAAACGCAGCTGGAGACGCTCGTGCGCACCATGGCCCGCGTCGGCCTCCAGCGTGGCGCCACCGTCGTGTGCGAGGGCTACAACACGCTCGAGCAGCTGCTGCTCGTCGTCGCCGGCAAGCTTACCGTCTCCCGCAAGGGCCTTGTCACGCGGACGCTGTCGCGGGGGCAGTTCTACGGGGAGATGGAGATGTCCTACCACGTCGAGCGCAGCCGCGTCACCATCGCGGCCGCGACGCCGACGGTGGTGCTCTACGCGCTCAAGAAGGTCGACTACCAGAAGCTCGTCATCCACGAGAAGGACGCACGACGGTACATGTTTCTGCAGTACGTGAACGAGTGCGCCCTCTTCAAGGGACTCTCGCCCCCTGTGAAGATGCGGTTGGCCGACTCCTTCCGCGTCTGTCGGCTGCGGAAGGGCGCCAAGCTCACCGAACAGAGCACGCCGGTGCAGTGGATGTACCTCCTCATGTCCGGCAACGTCCGCATGACGTATCGCGCGCCATCCGGCAGCGGCGCAGGTGGTGGTGGTGGTGGTGCTGCTGCTGCGGTGGAGCCGCAGGAACTGCGGCGCTCCATGACTACCGAGGAAGACGTGGCTGCCAAGGCAGGCCTCGCCCACACGCAGACAAACACCGGGAGCTCCATGACTCTCAGCGAGGCCCTCATGGCGAGCGGCGGGTCTGTCGGCGGCGTCCCGACGGGCGCCGGCTCCCAGCTGCTGACGCGGTATGGCGCGGCCCCTGCCGGCCTCGGTGAGTCCTTGCCGCTCTCGCCCACCACGACAGCCTCCACGAAGCTGCTTGTCTCGCAGGAGGGCGTGTCCAGCTCGAGCACCAACGCCATGCAGGCGCCAATGAACCGGGCCGACAGCAGCGCCACGCCACCGGCCGAGCTGCGCAAGAGCAGCCCACTAGCCAGCGCGGTCCCCGCAGCAGCAGCAGCAGCAGGCGACGTCACGGCCGCGATCCCGCGGTCGCCAGCTCTCACGTCTGGGCGAGCTGCCTGGCCCATCCACAGCGAGAAGGAGGCGTCCGTCAGCTACGATGGCGGCGCGGCGTCGCGGCTCCTCAGCCCACACCTGCGGAGCCGCCGACCGCAACCAACCCAGCACGAACTGAGCGTGCGCGGCTGGCACGCCTTCTCACACTCGCTCACGGCGTTGACGCCGGGCTCCCTCGACATGACGGGCCACCAGCCTCTGTCGCCGCTGGCGCTGCGCCAGTCATCCAACACGCTCCTCGGCTCGCCTGCACCAGGGCTCACATCACCCGCTAACGACCCCACGGCGAGCGTCAGCGTGAGTCACAACACCAACAACAGCGGCGCCACCGCCACTGCCGGCGCCAGCGCCGCCGCCGTGGTGGTGGTGGTGGAGCGCGCGAAGGGGCAGCCGGTGGGGGAGACAGAGTTTGTCTTCCAGTGCAAGGGGCTGTTCACCGCCGTCGCCACGACGCCGGTGCAGGCAGCCCGCATCGGCCGCCTGCACTTCGAGGCGATCATGTCCCGCCAGGTCGTGGAGGAGATGAAGCGCAGCATGTTGCTCAACCCCGACTACTACTTCTTCGAGTCCACCGTCCCCGAGGAGCTCAAGGAGGACATGCGCCGTATGCTGTTCCGCCTGAACGTCGGCGGCAGCGCCGCGGCGCGGCGGCGTGCCCGACTCACCCAGCAGCACCCGCCACGCCAGCCCCTCGGCAGGCTCGACAGCTCACCGGCCGGCTCCCGCGTTCTCGGTGGAGGGCAACTGGGAAGCAAGGGCGACAGTCGCAGCGGCGGTGGTGACCGCCACCGCCACCGCCACCGCAGCGGGCACAACCCCGACGTGCTGGCCAACACCGCCGGCACGATCGGCGGCTCCGTCAGCGGCCGCAACTGGGCGAACTGCAGCAGCAGCAGCACCAGCCATCGCACCCCGCGGCCGCTGGCGATGGTGTGCGTGCAGGACGGCGCGCACGATCGAGAGGAGCTCAAAAGCACGCACACGGGCAGCGGACGGCAGCACAGCGGTAGCCGCCGGCTCCACACCGCGCCGCTGGAGGCGAGCCCCACGCCGGACCGTCGGAGCGTGGGCAGCGCGGAGGTGGCGGCGGGCGGCTTGGAGGCGTCCCTGACGGCCTCGCGCTTCCTCGCGGCACCCGCCGTGCACGGTGGCGCGCCGTCGCGCACGGCAGGGCAGTCCAGCACCACGATGGTGTCGCCCACGACGGCTGGCGAGGAGTCCGCCCCCTTCACCCCGCTGCACGCCGCGATGATGGGCAGCAACATGGGGGGCGGTGGCGGCGGCGGCGGCGGCGGTGGTGGTAGTGGTCACCACCGGCGCCACTCGCGCAACACGGCGCGTCTCACGGCCGGTGGTCGCCGCACGAGCTCCACGCGGCGGTCCTCGACGACGGGGAGCCGCCGCCGCCGTGTGAGCACGCGTGGCGAGCTCGTCTTCTCTGGCAGCCGCAACCTCTACCGCTTCACCGCCGAGGCGATCAGCCTCAACGAGGGCATCGCGATCGCCGCCGTCGTCGACGGCACGATCATCCGGTGGAACTCTGTGGCGCAGAGTGTCACGGGCTACGCCCCCTTCGAGGTGATGGGCAAGAGCCTCTTCGACCTCATCGTCTCAGACGACGGGCGGCAGCACATGCGCGACACCCTCGCCACGGCGGCGCGCTTCGCCGGCAAGTGGGAGCAGTACACCGCACAGGGGCTGCACGAGCAGCGGGTCTTCCCGTTCCGCCAGAACACCGGCCTCTACCAGGTGGGACTGGCGCTCTCCGTCATCCCGTCGAACTGCACCAAGACGGCGGAGGTGCTGCTGCTCATCGGACGCGAGGGGAAGTACCGCGCGGCGAGCACCTACGCCGCGGACGTGGCCAAGTGGCTGGAGGGGTCGCTGAAGCCGCAGCTGCGACTCTTCGAGCGCCGCATGGTGCAAATCGAATCGCGTGGGTGGCAGGTGACGACCGAGGACGCGCTGCAGGTGCGCGGCAACCTCGATGCGTGCATGTCCATGGTGGAGCAGTTCGCGAAGTTCTCACTGCTCAACATGGAGGTGGTGAGCCAGTCGTGGCGCCCGGTGCGGGTCTCGGCGCTGCTGCGCCGCTTCGCCATCGAGGCGATGACGTTCGCGCGGCACCGCGGGCACGAGTACTACTGCAACATCGACCTGGTGGAGCCCAAGACGGAGGTGTTCCTGGATGCCGCGCAGGTGCTCACGATACTGCAGCTTCTGCTCGGCGATGCGCTGCAGAGCCCCAACACCGACGGCAGCGGCAACGCCGTCGTCGTGCATGCAGAGCTGCGCGTCACGGTCGTGGAGCCGCACGACACGAACCAGCTCCCCCTGCACCTCGGCAACCCCATCACCCGCGCCAGCGGCAGCATCAACAGCAGCGGCGCTGTCGGCGTCCCCAACTCCCAGTCGAGTCCGTCCCTCGTGATGTCACCAGAGAATCACAGCGCCAACGCCGACGCACTGCGCAACGCGGCGGCGCCGGCGTCGTCCAGGTCCGTCCACGCCACCATCCGCGCCCCTGGCGCACTAGGCGATTACAGCGCGGAGGACACCCCGCTGGCCCCGGCGGGGGTCTCTCTACCACCGACGGTCGCCGCCGCCGCCGCCGCCACCACCAGTGGCGGTGCAGGCAGTGCGTGTCACTCACCGCACCGCTCTCCGCCACGAGCCGCCTTCCCGCCGCTGTCGCCCCAGCCGCCGCCCAGCGATGCAGCGCGCTCCGACGGCGGCTTCGACTCCCCGCTGATGACGATGATGAGCGCAAGTAACCTCGGCGACGCGGTGCCGGCCGGCGGCGGCGGCAGCGGCGGCGGCGGCGGCGGCGGCGGCGGCGGCGGCGGCGGCACGCGCGTCTTGGAGGGCTCACCGACGTCGGCGGCGATCGCCCCGGCGGCGAGCTACGCCGGGTCCAGCGCGACCGGGCTGCGTGGTGTCGCCGCGGCGTCCATGACGAGCACCCTCACCGCCACGCTGCGCCGCATCCGGTTCGAGCTGCGCGACGACGGCCCCACCATCACGCGCCTTCAAGACCCTGCGGCGGCGTCCATCGACGCGGCGGTCCTCACAGCGGCGGCAGCGGCAGGCGCTGCGGACAGCAGCGCACGTCGTGGGGCGGAGCTGGAGCAGGTGGAGAAGATCCTGTCGGACCTCGGCGGCGTCGTCTACGGCTTCACCCGGCCCGAGGCGCCAGGGAATGTGGTGCGGGTGGAGCTGCCGCTGCTCGCCGTGCCGGGATCGACGGACGACGGACGCGACGAGGACGGCGGCGGCGCCATCGGCGGTGGCGGCGGCGGCGGGGCGGCGGCGCCGTCTGGCGCATCTCGCACCTTCACCGTGATCGTCGCGGACAACAACCGCCTGCGCCAGCAGCAGCTCTGCCGTGTGCTGTGGGCACGCCAGCACGCTGTCGTCCCGGTCACGAACTTCCGCGACCTCGTCCGTAAGCTGGAGATGAACACGGCGGACATCCTCCTCATCGACCCCCTCCACCTCGACGTCGCGACGGAGGACTACGACGCGCTGCTTGGCGACGACCCCTTCGACGACATCCGCATTCTCTCCGTGCGGCTGGCGCTCGTCGTGATGGCCGGTGACTTCAGTGACTGGCGGGTGCAGAAGCTGCTGAACCGCCACGCCGTCGTGGAGCTGCCCAAGGTCGGCTCTGGTGCCCTTGTCCACATCGCGATGCAGGAGGCGGAGCAGCTGGTGACCGAGATGCGCGAGGAGGAGGAGCGGTTGGAGCTCATCCGGCGCACCTTCACAAACAGCTCCGCCGAGCGCCACAAGGTGGGCAAGCGCATCGGCAAGGGCGCCTTTGGCGACGTCTTCGAAGTGGAGGACACGCTGACGGGCGGCATGATGGCCATGAAGCGCATGCGACTGCACGACGGGCTCCTGGCTGACGAGGTGCTGCAGGAGATCCTCGCCATGACCACGCTGAAGCACGAGAACATCATCCAGTACTTCTACTGTGAGAAGGAGACGGACACGCTGCTGCGGCTCTACATGGAGCTAGCGCCTGGCGGCACGCTGCGTGACAAGATCCGAGAGCTGCCTGGCGTGCCGCTGGCCTTCGCAGAGATCGTGCACCACCTCTCGTGTATCTGTCGCGGCCTCGCCTACGTGCACGAGCAGAGCTACGTCCACGGCGATCTCAAGACAGCGAATCTTCTGCTCGGCACACGGGACCGCACCAAGATCGGAGACTTCGGCACGGCGAAGCACCTCGGCCCGCACCAGCTGCTCTACACGATGGTGGGCACGCCGCAGTACATGGCGCCAGAGGTGCTCACCGCCGATGCGGAGCAGCGGCTCGGCTACGACTTCAAGGCAGACATCTGGTCCCTCGGCTGCATCGTGATGGAGATGGCGACGGGCAGCCCCCCGTTCGCGCATGTGGAGTGCGCGCAGGGCATGGGCATCATCAAGTACCTGACGGAGCTGACCGAGACGCCAGACCTGTCGCCGCTCTTCTCAGGCAACCCGCTCGTGTACGAGCTCGTGAAGAGCTGTCTCGACATAGACCCCCAGAACCGCCCCACCGCGCAGGAGCTGCTACACTTCGACATCCTCGAAGGCGCCGTCGCGAGTCAGCGGGCGGAGCGGCTGGTGCGGCGTGCCGAGATGCTCTACAAGCTGAACAAGTACGCGGCCATGCGCGCCGACGGCGGCGGTGGCGGGGACGGGTTCGGCGGTGGCGGCACTCGGGGCAGTGGCGGCGGTCACCGCGGCGGGGCGGCCCGGCGGCGGTGGGACTACGGCTCAGAGGAGAGCGACACCTTCGACCATGACGATGACGACGACGACGACGACGATGGCAACCACACCAGTCTGTACGACAGCGGTGTGCTCTTCTCCAGCGATGAGAGCGCCACCTCGTCCGGGGAGTACTACTCGGACGATGTGTCGGGCTCCTACGACAGTGCGATGGCATCCGAGGAGGACGCAGAGAACCTGCACGACGGCGATCACGACGGCGATCACGACGACGACGGGGATGTGTCGGCGATGGAGGACGACCACGCCGGCCATGGCGAGGACCTCGTGGAGGGGCCACCAGACCAGCAGCAGCAGCAGCGGCAGCAGCAGACATCAGCGGACGGCCGGGAGTCGCCCGAGACGCCGTTCACCACCGATTTGGAGTTTGAAGCTGGTGCGATGAAAGACGCACGACGGGGTCTAGAGTAGAGATGCGTGCCAGTGTGCATACCCGTCGCGTGTGTGTGTGCGTGTATGTGTACTTGTGTGTGCAGGTGTGTCACGGCCGATGTCGAGTATTGGCGAAGGAGGGGGAGAGGGCGAGGCGGACACACTCACAGACAAACACACACACACACACACACACACACTCCCGTGTGTGTGAGTGTGAGTCCGTCTGTCTCCCTCCCTCTCTTTCTATCTCTCTATGATCTTGTTTTTTGTTTGTTTGTTTATTTGTTTGTTTATCACACTGGATGAACGTGTATGTACAACGTGTTGTGCGTGTTGGCGTGAGCCACAGTGTGCTGTGGCGCACCTCCTCCTCCTCCTCCTCTTCCTCTTCTTTGTGTTTGTTTCTCTGTGCGCCGCGTCCATCGCCGCGTGAAGGCAGAGGAGGAGGGAGGGAGGGAGGCTGCTTCGTTCACTCTTCTTCTCACAGCCGCGACAACGGCTGCGTTCGGCTTCACGGCAACAAGGATGTCAACACACACATGTACACAAACTCGAGCGTGGTGATGGCGGTGGGAGCACACTCTCCGTCACGGATGTCCCTCTTTCCACTGTTGTCTTGCAGACCGCCTCGACGACAGAGGGGGGGTGGGACGGTATGAGACGCAGTTGGGGACGAGGAGGGGAAGGTGCAGCGCGATCGCAGCACTCGCGTGGTGTGCGAGCGCTCAGCACCTTCGCGGATGTGTCTCTCCCTCCCCTTTACTTTCCAGCTTCTCCCTCAACCCTCTTCTTCCCCCGCCACTCCTCTCCTCTGCTTCACAACGGGTCTTTGCACACACACACACTCACACACACACACACTCACAGCACGTCCGTGTTGAGATACGGAGGCGCTGACGAGGAAGAGTAGGAGGGCGGCGCATCCACCATGGCCACCGAGCGCGAGGTGATCACGCTGGCGTTCGGCAACTACAGCTCGCTCGTGGCGGCGCAGTGGGCCAACGGCACGTCCCACTACGACGCCCATCACAGCACTCTTTACTCAGAGTGTCGCCGGGCCGACGTCGTCGGCGGCAGCGGCGGCGCCGACGCCGGCGTGGACGGGCGTGCGCGTGTGCCGCGGTTGCTGTTGTTCGACGCCCCTTACTCGAGTGCCTTCGACGACGTCGCAGCGTGGGAGCGCCGGTACGCAGAGGACATCGCACAGAGCCACGGCGCCGACGACGAGGACGACAACGGTCGCGCAGTGGCGAACGCGTCGTCAGCGGTTGCATCCGCCCTCTCAGCTCCACGAGGCGGCACAGCAGAGCGCGAGAGCGACGTTTGCGGCAGCAGCAGCAGCAACTACATCGCCAGCGTGGCGGCGTTTGTGCAGCGTCGCGTGGTGGAGCAACACGGGCTCGATGAGGGCGACGACGAGGAGGACGATGATGCCGACGGGGACGCGCAGGAGTTGCTGAGCGACGCGGACTCGGACGCAGATGCGCGAGAGGCGGACGATCAGGATGAGACCCGCACCAGGAACGCTGCCGGTGCGGCCCAGCGCCGCGCACACCGGCGTGCTCGGCTTCGCCGCCACCTCTTCGACCACCGCAACAGGACTGTTCCGTGGTGGCAGTACATCACGACGGGGCTCGGTCCGCACAGCGTCACCTCCATGCGGCCCCTCCAGCATGTGGACGCGGCAGGGGATCTGCCAGCGCTGCACAGCTTCGGCTACGGCCTCGCACACCTGCGCGACGACGGCCGCTCCGGCGAGATGGCCGACGTCGCCGACGCGCTGCGCCGTCAACTAGAGGCGGCGGACCACGTGCAGGGGGTGCAGTGCTTCACCGACGGCGACGGCATCTTCGGCGGGGCGGCGGCCAACGTGCTGGAGCAGCTCTGGGACGATGCCGGGTCCAAGACCCCGGTCGTCCACGCGTGCTCCTTCACCCGCCTGCCAGACGTCGTCACCGACCCGGCCTACCGCACCGAGGTGGCCTTCCGCGAGCGCCGCCTGGACGAGGCGGCGCTGAATGAGCTGCTCGCCACGCTGCACCTCTCACGACACCCATCCGCCGTCTACATCCCACTGCCGCTGGCGGAGTGGGACGTGTTCTTCAAGGGCGCCGCCACCGCCGCCTCGCCCGCAGTGGCGCCGCAGTGGCTGCAGGACGCGCCAGCGACAGCGCAGCTGTTGGCCGCGGTGATGGATACAGCGCTGTACGGACTCCGCGACGGCGGCGGCGGTGGCGGCGGCACATCGCCTGGCCCGCAGTGCTCCATGGGTGAGTGGTGCCGCATCGTGCGCCCCGCCCCGTCGCTGCGGGTGGCCGCCGCGATGGGAGCGCTGCCGCTCCCCGTCTCGGCGTCCTCTGAGCTGTGGGACTTCCTGCAGCGCCACCCACTCCTCCCCGACGCGCCGCTGCTCGACGCACGCATGCGTCACGCCAGGCCAACCCACGAGGACGGCGACGACGAGGAGGCGGCGGCGGCGGCGGGCACCGGCGCTGCTGCTGCAACACGGCGGCGGGCCAAGTTCTTCTCCCTCACACACAGCATGTCCACCTACTCCCCCGAAGCCGCTGCTGGCCAGGTGCTGGGCCACGCCGTGTGCCTGCGCGGAGCCGGCGTCCTGCCGGCCACCGTCTACCCGGCGCGTGAGGCGATGCTGCGCTACGCCCTGCCGCTCCGCACCTCCACGTACCTCCCGCTCCTGACGGAGGTCAGCTACCCGCTCTCCCGCACGTTCCCGATGGAGTTGCTCTTCGCAGACCCCGTCACGACCGCGGGGGCGCTGGGTGGCGGTGATGGCAACAGCAGCAGCCGCAGCGGCCCTCCGGGAGGGGGCGGAACGCCAGGAGACGGCGGAGAGGCGGCTGCGGCTGCGCTGCGCCGCACGCTGCAGAGCGTCGCCGTTGGCGCCCACGTGCTCAGCACCTACGCGTCCGCGCCGATGCTGCGCGGGATCGCCGTCAAGGCACAGGCAGCACTTCGGTACAAGCTGGACCGATACAGCGACGCGTACTCGATGGAGAAGGACGACTGGCGAGAGGCGCTGGACGAGGCGGCGACGCTGTTTGACGACTACCACCACGCGCCCCCGTCCGACGGCGAGGACGACGAGTACGTCGGCGACGACGGCGGCGGCGGTGACGACTACACCTGAAGCACGCGTGAAGGGGAGGTGTAAGAGAGAGAGAGGGTGTGTGTGAGCGAGAGAGCAGTTGGCAGTGTCAACAGAACAGCCACACTCACACAGGCAGGCGGGTGGTGATCTCTCGCCTCCACTGCCACACGCGCGAGAATAAGATGAAAAAAAAAAAGAAAGAGCAAGAGAAGGACGCGGTTGCGAAGGGCAGAGCGAGAGGCGGCGCAGCTGCGGTGGGTGCTACAACGTATGTGTGTGTGTGTGTGTGTGTGTGTGTGTGTGTCTGTGTGTCCATGGCAAACTGAAGCTTTGGTCCCTCCACCAACTCTCCTCTGTCTCTCTCCTCCGTCTCTCATGCTGCTGCTGCTGCTGCTGCTGCCCTTCTCGTTCTACGCTGCGTAGACATTCGCACAATGCCGTGAAGCACGTAAACCGTATCCATACACACATACACACATTCACACACACACATAGAGACACGACTGAGGCTCAGAGAAGAATGTCAGCGTGCATCGCAGGCGTGAAGGGTGCTGGTGCGCCGAGCAGCTGCGACAAGGACGTGGCGAGGGCCGTCGAACTCGCGCGTGGCGCCAACGCGCCATTCTGCACGCCGCCGCGTCTGGTGTGGAGCACGTCATCTGCCAAGGCCACACCCGCCGGCGTCGAGGTTGGGCTTGCTGAGGGGACTGTGTATGTTGTCGTCCCACCCTTCCCCCTCCGACGCCGCACTCTCGCCTTCGTCCCGTGTGACACACCAGCGACCGGCGACGGGCGACACCGCGGCCGCAACGACGGCAGCGGCGATGAGACGGCAGCGCCGGACGACGACGTCGTGCTCGTGCAGCCTGACCCGCTGCCGCCACCCGCCTGTGCACCGGCAGCCGACATAGCGACAACACAGCGCGGCCTCATCCCCCTCGATCCGACAGCGCGCCACGGCGCCCTCAGCTACATCATGGACGAGAGCTGCACGCCCTTCACGTCGCTTCTCGCGACGCTGCGTGCCGCCGGCTTCGTCCGCGTCGCCGGTCGCGCCGCGCTCCTGCACAAGACGCACTCGCTGCTCTGGGTGAAGCATCTGCTGCCGAGCATGGTGGACCAGGCACTGCAGCTGTCCCCGCCGTACCGTCGCGTGAATCACTTCCCCGGCACCCACGCCCTCGGACGCAAGGACAAGCTCTGTCTGCTCCTCCGACGCGCAGGGCTGCGCTGGCGCGACGGCGCGGGGCCGACGTGCGCGCAGCGCGACGCACGCGCGGCGGCGTGGGCGGCCCTCACCCCAGAGAGCTGGCTGCTTCCACAGGACGCGGAGGAGTGCATGCGCGCCGTGCGCCAGCCGCGCGGCGGCAGCGTAGACGCAGACCCGCTCTTCATCGTGAAGCCGACGAACCAAGCAGGTGGACGCGGCATCTTCCTCCTCCGCGGCGGCAGCGAGGCGGCGGTGGCAACGTTGCTCGCCAGCGGCGCCGCCCTTGCGGAGCCGGCCAAGTGCACGCATGTGGTGCAGCGCTACATGGCCAACCCATACGTGCTCGACGGCCGCAAGTTTGACCTGCGACTCTACGTGGTCGTGACATCCTTCGATCCGGTGCGGCTGTACCTCTACCGGGAAGGACTCGTGCGCCTCGCCGCGGCCCCGTACAGGCGTACCACCACCACCACCGCTGCCGCGGCGGCCGCCGGTGCCGACGCGGGTGCGAGCCCGGGTGCAACAGTGCTGGCCGACGTCGACGACCTGCGAGCGCACCTCACCAACTTCACGGTCTCCAAGGCCGCGACGGCGGGGGAGGGGCAGGGCGAGGGGGAGACGAAGTGGTCCCTGAGCAGCTTGGAGGCGTACCTGACCGCGATGGGGCACAATTGGCCAGCGACGCTCGAGAGGATCCACGAGCTGCTGCGCCGCGTGTTCGTCTCCGTCACGCCGGATGTGCGTGCGGAGCTGCGGGCGTCGGCGGCGCGGAGAGCGCGCCGCACGAGTAGCAGCCCCCTGGCCGCCTCACCACCGCTCCCGCCGCCCGCGGCCTCGTCCCACGCCACGACAGACGGCACGTCGCCGTTCTTCGAGATCTTTGGCGTGGATGTGCTGCTGACGTGGGATGACGAGGGCGACCGTGGCGACGGTGACTCCACGCACTGTCGGCGCGGCGCGACCCTGCGGCCGGTGCTGCTGGAGGTGAACATCATGCCCTCCCTCAGCACACACTACTCCCTCTTTGACCAACGTGTCAAGGCAAACTTCATCGCTGATGTACTGACTCTTGTCGGCATGTCGCCCCCGCCGGCGACGCACCGCACCGCGACCGCGGCGGCGGCGACAGGCCAGCGCACAGCATCGACGGCGGGGACGTGTGAGGACGCGACTGCCGGCGACGCCTTCCTCCAGAGCATCGCTGACCGCGGTGTGCTGCAGGTGTGCCTCGCCACGGAGGAGGAGCGGAGACGCGCGAACAACTTCACGCGTCTGCTGCCGACGCGCGACTCTGCGGACAAGTACGCCTCCCTCACGGCGGCAGCGGCGCCGGAGAGCGACGCGGCAGGAGTGGCGGTGGCGGCGGCGCCATGCAACCTCGATGCCGTGCTCAGCGCGTGGTTGGCGTCCACCACGATGTAAGAGGCTCTGTGGAGGCGAGTTGGAAGGCTACCAGACACACAAACACATAGACACACACACACTCAGATGTGCACACGCGTGTCCGAATGCTGTCACTCCCCTTCCTGCTCTCCATCTCTCTCTCAGCCTCCCTCATCTTCTTCTCTGAGAGGCGGAGGTGGGCCACACACACACGCATACACAGACATACAGACAGAGAGACACACCGTCACTCGCACAGACAAGTGACACCCGTGCATCGGTGCAACCTGTTGCAGGTGTCGGGCGGGGAGTCTTAGTGTTCTCACAGACACGGTTGCACACATGGGACAAAGTGCGCCGGCGCCGAGCACGCGGCCGCAGCGGCCATCACGCGTCACCCCGCAACAACGCCGCCAGCAACGCAAGGAGCAGGAGCTGCAGCGGCCACTGCAGGCCACAGAGCAGGAGCGCAGTCGTCAGCCGACGCTGAAGGAGCAGTGGCAGATGAAGCGGGAGGCGAACGCCATCACACGCGAGGCGAACGCGGCAGAGCGGAAGCGCAAGAAGGAGGTGCTGCACGCGGCACTGGTTGCACAGCAGAAGCAACAGGAGGCCGAAGCCGATGAGGACAGCGGCGGCGGTGCAGCTGTCGAGCCGACTGAGAGCGGCCGCAGCAGAGGTGTCGGTGTCGGCGACGGCGACGGCGTCGCGGACGACCAACTCGAGCACGCGCAGGCTGCGGCGGCGCTGACACAGGCGCAGATCACCGCACAACTCGCCGCCTTTCAGACATTCATGCTGAGCAACCCCGACGTGGAGGCGGAGATCGACAGCGTCGGCGCCAACCCGGCGGACATGTTCGACCGCGACACCGCGGCGGCGGCGGCGCACAAGACAGTGCGGGGCCGCCGCGGCACGGGTGGCGGTGCAAAGGGCTCCGCCGTCGGCAAGAGCGACGACGACGACGACGACGCCATTGCAAATGTCTCGGTGCACAGCTCCGACTACGCGGATGAGGAGCTGATGCAGGGTCTGGAGGATTTGGATGCAGAGCTGGAGGACGAGTTTCAGCAGACCATCGACGCCATGGAGAAGCAGATCGCGGAGCACAAACAGCAGGCGCTCGTCGAACTCCGGACGAACAATGACAAGGCCGCGGCCCTGCAGGAGCTCCAGAAGGCAAAGCAAGTGGAGGCGCAGATGAAGAAGCTGCTTGACGACCACGCGACTCCGCTGCGGGTGCAGATCGAAGAGCAGGAGAAGAAGATCGCGGAGCTCGAGGACCTTGTGGCGACGCGCAAGCAGGACTCCCTCGTCGCCTTCCGCGGCGGTGACAAGCCAACGGCGCTGGAGCTGCTGAAGGAGGCGAAGGGCTTCGAGAAACAGTTGGAGGAGGCGAGAGCGACTGCGGCGGCGCTTGCAGAGCAGAAAGAGCAGCAGCTCCGCAGCACCGGCACGCTTTAACCACAGCCACCACCACTACCACAGCCACCCCTCCGCACTCTTATGCTGTACGTCTGTCTGCTCTCTCTGCTCTCTCTGCTCTCTCTCTGTCTCCGTCGCTCCTCCCGTGTGTCAACGTCATCGTGCCACCATCCATGTGTGTGTCCATATGTATGTATGTATGTGTGTGTGTGTGTGTGTCTTTGTCTGTCTCGCTCTCTCGTTTCGACCTTCCTGTCCCTCTTGTGCTTTGCCGCCACAGAACACACACACACACGCGCACACAAACCCGCTTTCGACTCACCGCACATCTTCGTGTGTGTGTGCGAGGAAGGAGAAAGGGGTCTGAGCATCACCTGCACTCCAACTCCATCACAGCACTTTTGCAGTGTACCGTGACGGTCTCCACGCGCCGCTGCGCGTCTGGTTGTGTCTCTTGTTGTTGTTGTTGTTTTTTTTTTTTTTGGAGGGGTGTGCATGTGTGTGTCTGTTCTTTCGTTGCGTCTTTTGTTTATCCCTGCGCTGTCGCTCTGGTGCTCTACGCTGTTTCAGTCATTCTCACGCACGCGCGTGTGCGTGTGTCTCCATGCCCTCCCTTCCCCCCGCGGTCACGTCTCTTCAGTGGGGGGCTCACACACGATGACATCCTCCGCGGAGGCCGCTTGGAGGGGGAAGGAAGAGGAGGACCACGGCATCAGCGGAGGCACGCGTCTGCACGCTCGCGGAAGCCCTCGACCATCGTCATGTACAGCCCCTTCCTCTCCCTCGCACCACATGTACTCGCCTCTCTGTCTTCGTTCCTCTCCTCTCCTCCCTCACACACACACACACACACACACACATGCGCACATGCGCACGCGTGCACGTGGATGCGCGTACCCTTGTATGCCGACGCCGGCGTCATCACTCGCAAGTGTGCGTTGTACCTTCGAGTTCCCCTTCTCTTCCCCCTTTCCTCCTCAACATACGTCCACAAGAAAAAGAGAGTCCATTGCCTCTCTCTTTTTCTTTTATTTCTAACGAAGTCCGCGACGTGTGCCTCTCACACGTGCCAGTGCATCTGCTCTGAGCACCACTCCACCCTCTCCCTCCACCGGCCCTCGGGTACGACAGACACATACACACGCAGAGAGCGATAGAGAGAGACACACAGCACCGTCGCCGCGCGGGTAGCGAGAGAGAGAGAACCTCTGTTGCTCGGGTTCCCCCTCACACCACCCCCGCCGCCTTCGCCTGTCTTCTTGTTTTTTTTTTTTGTGTGTGTGTGTGCGTTTGCTTCCATATTTTGTTTCTTTACCGACTGTGTGTGTAACTGTGCGCGTGCGTGTCTTCTCCCTCTCTCTCTCTCTCCTCCTCTCTCTCTCTTGCCCTCCCCCATCCTCTTTGTGCGTGTGTGTGTGTGTGTGTGTGTGTGTGTGTGTGAGCGACGCTTGCCGTGGTGAGGAGCTGCACCCCGCCGCTGTGCAGTTCACCAGCCCACACCACGCGCACTCCTCCCCCACACAGACGAACACGCCGCCATGCCGAGGATAACCGTGACACGCCGGCGGATGCGGCTGGCGGTGTGCATCGCGCTACTGAGCGTGCTGCTGCTGGGCTGCACCGCACTTGTGCACAGCACCGACGGCCCCTCCGCCCTTCGCACGAGCACCGCCGCCGTCGGCGTGGATGAGGCGAGCATGCGGGTCGACTCGTGGCACTACGGCACGGTGCGGCAGCGCAGCACGCTGGCATTCATGAAGGCGATCCGCACCGCCTTCCCCGAGCTCGCCGTGATGTGGGTCGGCGATGACTTCTGCGCGTGGACCGGCGTGCTGTGCGTCGAGGACGGCGTCCACGTCGACGTCAGCGCACGTCGGCTGTCCGGCAAGATGCCCGAGCTGTCAGACCTGCTGGACGGGTCCATGGTGATGCTCAAGTCCATCAGCCTCGCCGCGAACCCACGCGTGCACGGCACTCTCCCCACATCCTGGGCCGGCCTCGACACCGTCGAGTACATCTCCGTCGCCGAGACCGGCGTCAGCGGCTCCGTGCCGCTGGCGTGGTATGCGATTGAGGCGCTCAAGGCGCTCGACATCTCCGACACGGCCGTGACGGTGCCGGCGGCCGCAGCGGCGTAGCACAACTTGCTCTACGCCCCCTCCCGCCGCCGCACATGCCACCCCAGTGTATGTGTGTGCTCCTCGCAGACGATAGAACTACACACACGCACATGCACACATTAACGCCATGCACGCCAGCGGCGACGTCGAATCAAAAAATCGACGAAGACGCGTTCATTCTTTTTTTTTTTTTCACGTCTTTCTCTCACACACACACACTCTCTCTCTTTGCGTTTGTATTTGTGTGTGTTTCGTGTTCACCATTTTTTGTTTTTGTTTTTTTTGTTGTTGTGTGTCCTCTTGAGTGCAAACGTGACACCGTCGCCACGTCCCCCTCCCCTCCCCTCTGTCGACGAGGTCGTCAGTGCCGCTGCAGTCTCTCTCGATGCACTCTTCTGATCTTCCTTTTCCCTTCTCAGAGTTTCCATTGCTGTGTCATGGGGCACACACACACGCACACACGTGGACACACCAATACACCCACAAACAGGCGCCAGCAGACACGCGTGTACAAAGCGCACAAAGCAGTGTTCCTCTGGTCTTGTTAAGTGTGCGTGTGTGTATGTGTGTGTGTGTGTGTGTGTGTGCCACGATCCACAGCACTTCTTTGTCCCTTGTCCCCTTGACCACCACCACGCGCGCAGTGCATCTCTCTGTGCCTCTTCCCCCCTCCCTCGTGCCCCCCTCACATCTCCACCTCGTCTTGCAAAGAGAGACGGATGCTCACCGTCGGTGACCTGTTGCCCCATCCTCTTCTCTGCCGTTCTGCCTTTATACGTTATTGACTCTCTCTCTGTCTCTTTTTTTTTTGTGTGTGTGTTTGTGTATGTGTGAGTGTGTGTGTTCGTCATAGTACGCTGTGTGATGGTGCCATCGCGTCTTCATCTACCCATCATCGCAGTCTTGCACGCGCGTGTGCGTGTGTCTCTATGCCCTTCCTCCCCCCCCCCCCGCGGTCACGTCTCTCCAGTGGGGGGGCTCACACACGATGACATCCTCCGCGGAGGCCGCTTGGAGGGGGAAGGAAGAGGAGGACCACGGCATCAGCGGAGGCACGCGTCTGCACGCTCGCGGAAGCCCTCGACCATCGTCATGTACA
>JAECZO010000275.1:0-10629 GCA_019188245.1 Novymonas esmeraldas | reverse complement strand
CAGCGACGACAGCACCACGAAGTGCGACCCGGCGCGGCCCGCCGGCGTGCGCAGCCCGGCGTCCACCAGCGCCTCCAGCGGCGCGTCGGGCTGCGCCGCCACCGGCGCCACCAGCGTCACGCGGTCGCCCAGGCAGGCCGCAGGGCCGCGCTCCCCCGCACCCAGCGCCGCACGCACCGCGTCCATGCCCAGCTCCCACACGCGCCACGACGCAGCGGGGCTCATCTCGCCGCCAGCGAGCTCCACGCCGCCCCTCGCAGTCCCAGCGGCCACCACAGCCGCAACGCTCTCCTCCACGGCCGCAGCCGCGGCGCCGCTGGTCACCACAACGGCGTGCACGCCGGAGATCACGCTCGCGCTGCCGTCGTCGGCGACGCCGTGGCAGAGGGCCGCCTCCGCGTGCGCCAGCGCGCCAACAAGTCCGCTCAGCGTCGCTGGCGGCTCTGCAGCGCTGCCGGCGTGCGGTACGAGGAGCGACACGCGCACAGGCGCCGTCGCTGCTTCCACAGGCGGCGCGGGAGTCGGCGGGGTGACCGGTGTCACGGTGTCGAGGAGTGGCGTGAGGAGGGAGAGGAACACGATGAGGGCCGCAAGCGCCGTGACGATGAAGAACCTGCGTTGACGCGTCAGGAACCTCATCAGTCGTCGAAAGCTGTGTTGCACTGTGGCGGTGGCGGTGGTGGCGGCGACAGGCGGTGGGTGCCGGTGTCTGTTGTTCTTGGCACGCTCAGGTGTCGCTGTGTCTCGGTGCACCAGTACCATCTCTGCGGGCGGCGTGGACGGCGCACACGTCAGGCGGCGGACGCCGTGTAGCTTTTCTGTGCAACAAGCACGTGCAGGTCCACGAGCGCTGCGGCAGAAAGGGGAGAGGGGCGAGAAGTGGGAGAGAGTGCGGAGGAGGGCTGCAGATAGAGGTGTGTGTGTGTGTCTGTGTGAGGGTGTGAATGTGTCTGCGTGTGGAGGTGTGGGAGTGGCCAAGGTCCTTCTTCAGAACGCGGCAAGAGCCAGCGAAGATCGGATGAGAAAGAGCCTAAAAGACAGAACCGCTGCAGCTGCAGGTGCGTGGAGGAGATGAGAGAGGTATGCGGCAACGTGTCAACGCAAAGAAGAAAAGAAGCGAAGGAGAACCCTGTACATCAAGAAGAGACGCTGAAAGAGGGAGGGTAGGCAGAGGAGAGCGGTCACGTTGGAGAAGCGGAAGCGCGTCTCGACGGGAGAGGAGGCCAGAGGGAAGAGCAGGAGGGCACCGTTCGATGGAGCTGCTCAATGAAGACACAGCACACACTCAGACACCAACCGGCAAGCGACGTGGTGAAAGAGGACAAGAGAAAGAGAGTTAAACTCAAAAGAAAAAAAAAGAACGCAATCTGGAAAGCAGACTGTTGCCAAGCCCAATAAAAGAAAGCAAGATGCTTTACAGAGCAACGGCAGCCGCAAAAAAAAAAAAAAATGCGTGAGTGAAGTTCAAAGAGAAGGAAGGGAAGAGGGGATCGGGAGAGATGATGTGGTGCTGGTCTCGATAGCGTTCTTGACTTCTCCACCAATCACGGGAGAAAGAAAGAAAACGAGAGCAAGAGAGATACGGAGAGGAAAAAAAAAAAAGAAAGGGTGACAGAGTGCGAGAGAGCAGTGGAGGGCGGTACCTGTCTCGCCTGCCGCGCACAGTGAGGAAGACGGCACCGGCAGCGTCCAGCTCGACCACCCTGCACTCTTTTGTATATGCGTTGTGGTTAAGTGGGATTGCGGAGGAAGGCGGTGAGGGAGCGGCCACAACACGCGTTCAAAGAGGCAGGGGAGAGAGGCGCGGCTGAAACGGAAAAAAAAAAAAAAGAAGCGACGCAGAGAGATGGAGAGCAAAGATAAAAAAGCTTGCTGCGCTCTTGTCTGAGAACAGTCGATTGTGATGAAGGGGGTGATACTCTGCCGCGAGCAGCTGTATGCGTTGCTGCGTGTATCTGTGTGTGCGTGTGTGTGTGTGTGTGTGTGTGTGTGTTTCGTGTCTTCCAGCGAGTAACTGTCACCATTTTGACGGACGCATCGCACACCATCGAATCGACAATGATGTACAATGGGAAATGTGTGTGAGAAGCAGCCAGAGAGGAATTCAGAGAGAGAGAGGAGAAGTAGAAAGAGGTTTACATGATGCAGTACACGGCCCACGATGTCCATTGATAGAGATGCAGTCGTGAAAGTGGGTGTGTACGTGTGCACGGGACGAGGAGTGGGGGAGGAGGAGACTGTGCCCATCGCCAGCTCCAGAAGTAGATGCACAGGAGCCCATCATACCACCTGCTTCGCTCTCTCTCTCTTTCTGATTCCACCACCACCTCCTGTTACAGAGATGTGAGTGTTCTTCGCGCTCTCTGCAACACCTCTCCGCTTCAGCCAGCAGCTCCGTGAAGGTGGTGTAGAGTGTGCCGTCGTGTCGATGCACCTCGACAGCGTTGACCAGAGAGGGGGAGGGGGAACACGAATGCACCACAGATAGCACCGTGTGTTTTCTCTTCTCACTTGCAGTTCATCTGCGTGTCTTTTTTTTTTTTTCCGTGTGTGTTTTGTTGATTGTTGGAAGTGAGGAATGCAAGAGAAGGGGAGATGAGGAGGTGCGAAGAGAGAGAAAGAAAAAGCACCACAAAATGCTGGCGCGGTGCTGACGTCACCTTCTGTCGCACGGCGTGATGGGGAGTGCGTCACCTTCACGGTGTGGTCAGCTCTACACATGCTGAGAGAAGGAGAGACAGTGTGTCTGTGTCTGTGTCTGCACAACAAGTCCCCCCCCCCTTTCCTATCGCCTCCTCCTTCCTGATCTCGTTGGGCCCGTGTGTGCACCCATCCTCCCCTTCCTCTGTCACGTCCTGTCATCTTGCCTTCTTGAGCCACGAATGAGGAAGACAGTGGTGAAGAGAGAGAAGTGTTGGGGGTGGTGTGAGAGAGCGCAGATACAGTCGGGCGGAGAGCTGCACCAAGGGTAAAGGAGGGGGTGCTGCGACAGGGGACACACACAGACACACACACACACGCACGCAGGCATATGTGGACCTCTGCACACATCTCCAGTCTTCCCCCTCTACTGACCTTCACTGATGAGGCAACACATCTTTGCGTGTAAACGCCTGCAAAACAACACTAAAAACAACAAAACAAAAAAGAAACAAAGAGAACGGAAGGTAAACAGAGCACACACACACACACATACGCGAGAACCAAGTTCAAGAGAGACGTGTGAAACACACAGTAAGAAGAGAAGTAAAAAAAAAAAAAACACACACGCACACAAACCAGAATTGGTGAGTGGGAGAAACAACAAGAGAAAGAGAACTTAAAAAGAAGTTCCTGTGGCCTCGACTACAACAGGCCAGTGCGCCATCGCAGGGAGTTGCGGCGCACAGGACAGGCACATCGATGGTGCTCGGTCACGCGTGCACTCCGTCAGCACCAGCAGGTCTGGTTTGCCAGAGAAAGAAAGAGAGAGAGAGAGAAAGGGAGAAAGAGAAGAAGAAGAAAGCAGGTGCGTCGAGTGCGCAACAGGCACAGCTTCGCGTCACGTCGAAGACCAGATACGAATTGCGTGGAGTGTTTCAGATGCAGTGTCCTAAGAGGAGCACACACACACACAGACATACACACATAAACACAAGAGCCGCCACCACATGCATTGGCTTCCCTTTGAGAAAGAAAAAAAAAAAAGAAGACGAAGACGGGTTCCACTGAGAAAGCACAAAACCAAAAAAAAAAAAGAGTCTTTGAAGAAAGTCTGTGGCGGAGAAAAACGAAAAACAAAAAAGGGTGAATCAGATGTACCACGGCTGCGACCCACTCGTCGACCTCAGCTGGTACGGAAGCACATCCCACACATCGACAGGCGCGCACAGAACTAAAAAAAAAAAAAGAAGAAGATACGGCGACAGAGGTGGTACATGTAACTGCTGCACCGCGATTGAAGACAGAGAACGAGAAGGAGAGAGAGAGAGACCACACAGCGGAGATAAGCCAGAAAAAAGAATGGAACTGCGCCACCGCAGCGACGCACACCAGTGCCCCACCCGCCCCGTCAGCCTCACGGTCCCCTCACGGCACTCCTCCTCGCGTGTGTGGAGTGACGTGCACACAGAAGGGAAGTCGTGGACGCACGCGTGACAGTCCGGGACGCCTATGCACACACACCATAACAGCCGCTGGGGAGCATAAAGGAGGTGGGAGTGGGGAGGTAGAGAGGTGCGTGCGCGTGGCAGTTGCACAGCACGACGAGGCCAAGAGGCCAAGAGGGCGGCGACACACACAAAGAAGAGACGACACGGGTGGGGCGGCGGAGACGGACGAGCGGCGGCGACAGCGCCAACACGTCGACGCAGCGCAGCGCCACAGTGCCGAACTGCGAGAGAGCACGCGGACACACACACACACACGCATGCACATGGAGAGAGGAATAGAAAGAGAGAGAAAGAGAAGAGGAGGTGGATGCAGCCGAACAGAGGGAAGTGAAGAGCGCACCCCGCCACGTGCTCCGCGATCCGGCCACGCTCCCCACCGTCTCCAGACCACACACATGCACACGCACAAAGAGAGACAGGCGCATCCGGCAGCCGGAGCAGCAGTCAGTGTGAGAGGAGGGAGGGAGGGGGAGGAGAGGGTGAGCGCATCTCGTATCCCCACCCACCCACCTTCCCCACCACCAACAACACCAACACCACCAGTGCCGAGGGACGGACTTGGCGCAGCTGCATCAGTGAGGAGCAGGCCGGTGGCGGAGAGCTGGTGGACGGAGGACTACTGAGCACATGTGCCAGTGCGCAGAAGCAGTGGTGCAGCCGCCAGCAGCCGAGTCGCCGTCCGCTGCGACTGATGCGAGAGCGCAGCACGGACACGCAGACACACACTCAGACACAGCCTGAGACTCATGCGCGCACGCGCAGCACCACGACAGCAGAGCGGGGACAAAGAAAACAAGAGAGTGGGAGAGAGAGAGACAAAAGACATGGATGGAACATCAAGCACATAGATCACATACACGCATACATACACACACATACACGGACACACGCACACACACACACGTCCGCACCCACGCGCATGGCCCAGACAGTACCACCACATGCGCACAGGTGCACACGGGCCGAGAGAGATAGACACGCCGCGACACGCGGGGCGAGCGGTGGGTGGGTGGAGGTGGGTGGTACCGTGACGAGCGCGGGAGCGAGGAGGCAGAGAACGCAAGGCGAAGAAGTTCGGAGGAGAGGAGAGCAGCAATTCACACACACACACACACACACGCACACACATATATACAGAGAGGGAGAGGAAGAAGGAGATGGAGAAGGGGTGGAGGGAGGGGGAGGGAAGGGCAAGAGTAAAACAGAAACATAAATTAAAACTGCGTTGGCACAGGGAGAGGAGAGGGGAGGGTGGGCAGCAGCACACGGAGCGGGAAGGAAGCGAAAGAGAGGCACAGCCTCTCACATACGTGCAACGCGTCTGCAGCAGTGGTGACGACAGGCGCTGCAGCGTGCTCCGCGGCGAGGAGTGGAACAGGCGAGAGGAGAAGGGGGGAGGGGTGGGGGGGCTAGTGCAGCTGCAGAGAGTGGGCCTCGCACCGCTTACACAAGCACATTCACACAGACACACATTTGGGTACACACTCACTCCCCCCCCCTTCCCACTGGCGGCCGGGCGTGCGCGTCAGTCGTGCAGGTTCTCGATGACGTCTTCCTCGTCGGAGGGGCACGTCACCACTGCAGTACCCTGGCATCGGTTGCGCGACCGCACGCGCACCCGGCGCGAGGACATCTTCTCCGCCTGCGGCTTCTCGCGCAGCTGCTCCTCCACCGCCGCGTCGTCGGCGTCGCGGCCGCGGAAGAACGACGTTACCTCGCTCTCGGCCACGGGGATCCGCGACGAGCACAGCCGCACCATCGTCTTCTCTGTCGACACGGAGGCGATGTCAAGCGGGTTCTCCGAGCGCGGCGCCTCGCGCGACGCCGGCACAGTCGTGGGCGGTGGCGAGCAGGGGTTCGGCGGGGCGTCCGTGTCGGTCTTGTGGCAGCCGAACGACGACGACAGCGACGTCGCCGCCTTCGCCGTCAGCGGCTCACCGTCGACGATCCCCAGCATGCTGTGCGCACTCTCCATCTCCGTCGCTGTGAGCTGCTGCACGTCCTGCTCCTGCTCCTGCCTCTGCTTCTTCTCCTTCTTCGAGCGCCTCCTCCGGCACGCCAGCAGGCAACACAGCAGGACAGCGGCCGCGATCAGAACGCAGCCGCACACGACGCAGATGATGATGATGCACGTCGTTCCGCACTTCGCCTTCGAGTGCTCGCGGATTTTGCAGTAGCTGCCGTCCGTGTTGAACTGGAACTGCCCGCTCGCGACGGCGGCCGGGCTCAGCCGGTACTCGCTGGCGGAGTGTGGGAGCACGCTCATGGCGGTGGCGCGAAACGAAGTGTGTGAGAGAGAGAGAGGGGAGGGCCTTGCTGCTGAGAGGTGGTGCTGAGAGGTGGTGCTGAGAGGTGGTGCTGGTGGCGTGTCACTGTGTGCCTGTATGTGTGTGGGGAGGGGATGGGAGGAGAGGTCGGGTGGCGGAGTGCAGTGCCGGATGATCTACAAAAGAGGACAGAGAGGAGGAGGAGGAGAGCGTGTGTGCGTGTGTGCGTGGTGGCGGAAGAGAGAGAGAGAGACACATGGAGGGTGCAACTCGCGTGTGGGGGGTGAGGGGCGGGGTGGAGAGCGGAGCAGAGGCACTGGGGCGTGTCGGCCTGCACGAATGCACTTGGCGCTCTACGGGAGGGAAGGGGGGACGGAACGCAGGTCGCACTCGCTCGAGTGCGTCAGCCGCTGTCGCCCACAGGCGAGAGGTGTGTAGGCGGGTATGCGCACAGAGGAGAACGTGCACGGACACGCAAGTGTTTTGGCGTTCGATCGAAGGAGTTCTTCAGTAGATGCACCGGTTGAAGGTGGCACACTCGAGCATAGGGACGATGGAGAGGGTGCAGCACCGCCACAGGGACGCGGCGGGAGGGTGAGGGGTGGCGGGGTGGCGTAGTGCGGTGGTTGTCTCTGCGTGCGCAAGTGTGGAGAATGCAGCGGGCAGTAGCGGCTACTGCCCTACCAACTCAGTCGCCGACACGCCGCGCATACACTCCCTCTCAGATAGAAAGACAGACAGTGTGATGCAGACAGAGAGACTCCTGCAAGTCCGAGGGGAGGGGAGGGGAAGTACTAAGGTGCTAGGAGAAGAACGCGGCTGCTGAGTGGGAGAGACGTACGTGACAACACAGTGAGGCAGGCAGAACGAGACAAAATAGATGTGATGGGGATGAAGACAAAGAAAGGTGCTGCGGCCCACGGTGTACACACACGCAAGAAGACACACAGACACATATAGACACGCAAGCACATACACACACACACACACACACACACACATACATACAGATACCCACGAGTGTGCAGCGATGGTGAGTGCCGCTACCCCCTCCGACGACGTGGTAGAGGAGTGGGAGGGTGGAAAGGCGGGCCGGACGACGTGAGTGTCAGCTCAGATGATGGAAGAGAGGGCGGGGCGGGGAAGAAGAGAAGAGCGCTTCGTATAGTGAGGCGGTAGTGTCCGCCGTTCGCAAGTCTCGCGCCTCCTCACGTACTTTTGCATTCCCTGCCAGTGCCGCCGCATCTGTCACCGCGTCGGCGCTGACGCTCGTGCATCGCAGTCCATGGCAGCACCTTCCCCATTGGCCAGACAGAGAGTGTGCGTGCGTGTGTGTCCGTGTACGTGTACGCGCGCGTCTATTGGAAGAAGAGGGTGGCACTACGCAGCGATCGTGTGGTAGTGTGCGGCGACGATGCGCGCAATGGTGTACGTGATGCCCTTCGCGTAGGGGACGTGGAGGAACTCATTCGGCCCATGCGCGTTGCTCTGCGGTCCGAGGACACCCGTCACGACAAACTGCGCCGCGGGGTACATGTCGATCAGCATGCCGATGAACGGGATGGCGCCGCCCATGCCCTGGCAGGCGTAGGTGTTGCCGAATGCCTCGGTGCTTCCATCGCTGAGCGCCTTGTCCAGCCACGGCTTCAACTCCGGCGCGGCGCAGCCGTTGCCGGCACCCATCGCCTTGAAGGTGACCTTCGCGCCGTACGGCGGGTCCGCCTCCAGGGTGCGCTTCATCGCCTGCAGCGCCGTCGCGGCCTTCACGAGCGGCGGCAGGCGCATCGACAGCTTCACCGTCGTGTGGGTGCGAATGACGTTGCCGGCGATCTGCGGCTCCGGCAGGTTCGCCCCCGTCACGGTGAGGCTCGGCTTCCAGAAGTTCTGGATGGCGAGGGCGACGTTGTCGCCGGGGATGGTGGAGACGCCGTCGGCCAGCGCGAACTGCTCTCGGAAGGGCACCGTCGCCATCACCTCCGCCGCCTTCGCCGCGTGGGCCGGTATGTCGCAGTGCGCCTCGGGGACGGTGACCTCGCCCGTCTTGGAGTCCTCGATCCGGTCGAGCAGCTCGCGGGTGATGCGGAAGGTGTCGGGCACCACACCGCCGGCGACGCCGCTGTGCATGCCCTCCGTCAGCGTCTGCACTGTGAGCTCGCCCATGGCGAGGCCGCGCAGTGAGGCCGTCAGCCAGACCTGTGTGTAGTTCATGCTGCCGCTGTCGAGGCAGACCATGAGATCCACCGCACCGATGCGCTCCTTGTACTCCGCCATGTAGTAGTCCAGGTCGGGGCTGCCGGACTCCTCACCGGCCTCGATCGTGATGACGATCCGGCCGTGTGGGATGCCGTGGCGCTGAAGCGAGGAGACGGCCGTCACGGCACCGAAGAGGGCGTAGCCGTCGTCGGCGCCGCCGCGGCCGTACAGCTTGCCGTCACGCATCACCGCCTTGTGTGGGTCGAGGCCCTCGGCCCAGGGGCGGAGCGGCGGCTGCTTGTCCATGTGGCCGTACATGAGCACCGTGTTCGCCGCCGGCACCGCGCCGGCGATCTCCACGAGGAGGAACGGCGTGCGCCCCTCCACTGTGATGTACTCGTACGTGAGGCCCTTCACATTCTGCGCCTTCATCCAGTCGATGAGGATGTCGAACGCCTTCTCCTGCAGGCCGTTCGTCGCCCACGCGGGGTCGAACTGCGGGCTCTGATTCGGCACCTCGATGTAGGCGGAGATCGCCGGGACGATCGTGGCGTCCCACTCCGACTCGACCGTCTGCTTCACATCCGCCCAGTTGCCTGACATGGCGGCGCTCGCGGAGGGAGTGTGTCTGTGTGTGTCTGTGTGTGTGTGTGTGTGTGTGTGTGTGTGGAGTTGAAAAGAGAGAGAAGAGGAGGAGGGCAGTCAACCGATGAAGGCGTACTCGATACCGTGCAAAAACAGAAGAAGACAAACAGACGCAGTTGTTGTTGTTGTGTGAGTGCGAGCGAGGGAGTCTGAGAGGTGAAGGAGGAGGTAGACGGGAGCTTTTTTGTGGGTGGATGAATGCAGAAAGAGGGGAGAGGAGAGGAGAGGAGGAGAAGGATTGGATCTGTAGATCTGTGTGGCTGCGTGTAATGTGAGTTCGGCAACTACGGTGAGGGCATGGGCAAGAGTGGTGCGATGAGGGAAAGGGAGGGCGGAGGGAAACAACGTGAAGGAGGTCGCAGGCCTCCGTTAACTTCCACGAGTACGCGGAAGTTGGGCAGAGGACGAGGGAGCGGGAAGACAGATGCCCTCGGCCACACACATACACGTCACGTACATTTGTGTGAGTGTGTGTGTGTGTGTCAGGTAAGGAGGGCGGCGATGGGGCTGACAGCAGAACAAGCCGTGGGAGAAGCGCTCCCCGGCCACCGTTGCCGCGACCTCCTCGCCAGCCTCACCCCTCCTCTACACCACCGGCATCGCTGAGGGTGCTACCGACCCGCCCCCCGCTCCCTCCATCCACCCACCCGTACCCGCCAGCGTCCTTCCAGTGCTGTTGTGCGGCCGCTTCCCGCGTGTTCTTGTTTCATTCTTCGTTTTTTTATTTTCATTTTTTTTGGAGGAGAAAGGAGAGACTAACAAATCAGCGTAAATGAGAACAGTGTTGTTGGAGCATTGCCAGTCCCGTGTACGTGTGGTGAGCTCGCTCGCTGGGAGTTGCATGAGTCGGCGGTGGTGATGGTGACTGACGGAGAAGGGTGGGGGAGAAGATGCTCAATAGAGGCCAGAGAAAGACACCAACACAGACACACACATATGGGTGTGCATGCAAGCGCTCTTTTCAGACGCGCACTTCCTCGGTCACTCGCGTCATGACGTGGAGCTCTCGCCTCTCTCTCTCTCTCAATCACCCTTGCATCTGACAAGGCTCCAGTGTGGGTGGCGTGGAGAGGCGAAGGTGCTGGCGCGCGTGCGCACTGCCACACCGCCGGGCCACATCACCGTCCGCGTGACCTCCCTGGTCCCTTAACGGAGCTTCTTCTTCATGCGGAGGTTGGAGCAGTGACCGCACGCCTTCTTGCGGCAGTTGGTGGCGCGCACCGGCAGGCGGGCGTAGCAGCGGCGACACACCTTCTTCTCCCAGTTGTACTTCTTCGCCAGCGCGATCAGCGTCGGCTCCATCAGGCCACCGCGCAGGCGCAGCACCAGGTGCAGCGTGGACTCCTTCTGGATGTTGTAGTCCGCGAGCGTGC
>JAECZO010000274.1:0-10631 GCA_019188245.1 Novymonas esmeraldas | reverse complement strand
ATGGCGACGGCAGCAATGCGGTAGTGGAAGGCGGCGCCGCGAGCGGTGCACGAGACGGCGAGCAGCAGCGGTGGCGGCGGAGCTCTGGAGGCGCGACGGAGGCGGCGGACCCTGTCGGGCTGTGCTTATTGTTCGCGTGGCGGGCGATGCGTGTCACCGGCGTCGAAGGAGCCGAGGAAGCAGCGGTGAGGGCTCGAGGTCGAAAGTAAAAAGGGCGGAAGATGTGAGGGGGCTCAGGAGGAGGCGTGCCGGCGTGGTCTGGTCTGGTGTGTGTGCGGAGTGTGGCGAGCGCGGCGCGGGGGGTCTGTCGCGGACAGCGCGGCGCACGGCAGGCGGCGTGTGCCAGAAGGGCGGGAAGAGAGAAGGGAGGTGGCAGCAGCAGCGGAGAGGTGTGTGGGGCAGAGGGGGAAGGTGTGGGTGGCAAGAGCGCAGCACGGTGGGGCACTGCCGTGGCGGTGGCGCGTGCTGGTCATGGAGCGGCGCGGAGCCTTCGTGCGTGCGTGAGTGTGGCCGCGGCAGCGGCGTGGGAGAGGGGGAGAGTGGGGGGAGGAAGCGCACAGCCTCCGCGCTCTCTCGCTCCGGCATGTGCGCCGCCCGGTCCTGCGTGCCTCTGGCTGCCTCGCACCGCATGGCGTACGCGCGCAGGTCCACGCGTGTCTGTGCGACCTGCCTCCACCGCCGCACCCGCACCAGCACACAGCACGTGCGAGGCAGCAGGGTAGGGCGGAGGGAGAGGGAAGGGAAGTGGGAGGCGGGAGAGAGGCCGCGTCGGCGACTGCGGTCACAGAGGGGGACGGGGAGGCACCCGGCGAGCAACAGCAGGCGCACAGAGGGGAAGAGCGGAGGGGCAGAGGCGCGCCACCGCTGCTCAGCCGGCGCCGCCGACACGCGACACTCACCGCACCGCGGGGGTGGACGGGGGAAGAGGGTTGAGGGGAAGGACAGAGGGGGATATAGAGAGATGAGGGACGGAGGGAGGGGGGGAGTGCAGGGACACCACGCGAGAGAGCGAGCAGGGCAGCGCACCCGCCCACACACACACGCGACCGCCGCCACGCACCGCACCGCCACCCGTCACCGCCCGCGGCGCTCGCTGCGAGATGCTCCCACGCGACGCCCACAAGAGCAGCAAGGAAAGGGACGCGGCGGCGACAGGTGCGGGAGGGCAAAGGCAGCCGCGCGCGCCGTGCACGTGCGCGGTGCTCGTGCGTGCGAGCATGGCTGCTCCGGCGCACAGGCGTAGGGGGCGATGGAGCCGCGCCGCATCCGCGCCCCCGCACCCCTCCGTCAAAAGAAGAAGAGAGAGAGTGAGAGAGAGAGAAGGCAGACACACGCGACACGCCAAAGTGGACGTAGTCGATCGCCGGGCACAGCAGCACGCGTGTTGAATACACACCACACACAAGACAGAGAAGGGATGGGGCGGAGGGGAGAGCAGCGCTGCTGGAGAGGTCGCCGTGCCTCCACGTCAGCGCAGCGCCCCCTCACACCCGTCGACGAGGGGAAAGGGGGAGGGGGCGGGGCACGTCTCCACAGGGTGGCAGGGGAGGAGGACGGGGTGCCCGCGTGTGCGTGTGCCCCTGTGCCTCCCGTCCCCGGCGGGGGGCACAGCCACGCGGTCGCCTCGATCGACCGCAGCCGTGAGCAGGAGGACCAGCGCGGGGAGGGGCAGAGCCACAGGGCGTCGACCGCTCTCACGCGCTCGCGGCGCGGCCGCCTGGGACAGCGGCACCCGCACCCCACCCCCGGTGCAGGGCGGCCGCGCGCATCCAAGCGCTCCTCCCGGCACGCACCCGCGACAGTGTCCGTGCGCCACTGTGTGGAGGCCGTCCGCGCTCAGGGTCGCGGCGGCGGACGCGTGACACAGCACCGGAACCACAACAATGAGAAACAGCACCAGCCGCGCACAGCCGCACAGCCGCACCCGAGAAGGAACGGGGAAAGAAGGACGCGTATACGGTGGGGGGGCGAGCGAGGCAGAGAACAAGAGAAAGGGATGAGGGAACACATATGCGGTGGCGTATGGACAACAGGGGTGGGAGGGGGTAAAAGACACGGCGCGGAGCGCCGATCGAACACACAACCAAGAGGCACGAGAAGAGAGGCGCAGGCAGGACCGCAGGCACGCGGGCTGGCAGCCGCGCAGACCGTCCACGCACAGGCGGACAGAGTCGCACAACGCAGCCCGGCGCCATCAGCCATGCTTGCGCCGCGCAGTACGCGGACGGGGGCCGTGCGAGCAGTCCCGCAGCGGGGTAAGGTCAGCCCGGCGAGCAGGACCCGTGACGCGCAGGGGCATGGGTGGGTGCGCAGCTTGGGTGGGCCGAGTGGGAGGGGCACATGGTGGGCAGAGTGGTGGGCAGCGTGGACACAGCGACAACAACAACAGAGAGACACCGCGAGAAAGGAAACAAACGACAAACAACACACACCCAGCACATAAAACGCACACACGCTGGTCGCGGAGCCGTGGGCGGGAGCACAGGAGGAGGGGACAAGATACAAGAAACACAGGAGAGAGGAGGAAGAGGAGAACGAATGAGAGTGGACGACACGCGGCGGTCGCCACGCGACACCCACCGCGCGCCGCAAGTCGACACAAAGAGAAACCACAAAGGCAGAAAGAGAGAGAGATAGACAGGGAGACAGAGAGGCACCGCATCGCCTCCATTCACCAGCTACACACACACACGCTTCACAGTGATGGTGTCGATCGCGGTGGTCGTGGTCCGTGATTGTGTGGTTGTGTGTGTGTGTGTGTGTGAACACACTGCAGGCCGGCAGCAACACGGTGTGTCTCTCACGGGGAGAGGACACACACGAGAAATGAGAGAGAGAGAAGGGGACAAAAACACACACAGTGGGCTGAGCGGTGGCTGGACGGGCACAAGGTGGCCCGTCTTTGGCAACAGCGGACATGAGGCCCACCTTGCTCACACGATACATGGCACGCTACAAGCATATCACCCGCACAGCGAAGAGAGAAGGCAGTAGACAAGAGACGAGAAAGCAATGCTCCCACGCAGATACAGACACGGTGGTCTGCGAACACATTTGATATCAGAAGTGAGAAGAGTGAAACAGATGATCAGCAGACAGGAAAACAGCACACAACGACAATAAGCACACAACTGTAACGGCAGCTCTGGGAAACTCGAAATAAGGATGCAGCCAGACACACATGAGGTGTGCCGTGGACCGCGAAGAAGGCGGAAGCCGTAAGACCGTACAGCTAGAAGATATCAAGACTGACAACACGTGTGCAGGTGGGAGAGGCGTACAGCGGTCCACACTCCGAATGGCGCAGGTCACCACGCACACACACGCGCGCAGGGGTGGATGCTGCACGACAACAGAGCTCACCACGCAGCATTGCTCGTCCACGCGCTCAGCACACAGTGAGCCACACAGAAGATGAGACAGAAAGAGAGGAAGTGAAGAAGAGAGCATACCACGCGAGAGCACTGACGCGGCAGCACCGCGCACACCACACCGCAGACGTGAGAGTCTGGACGGGGGCCGCGTGCAGAGGTGGAGGGGCGGAGGCGACAAACACAGGAGGAGGAAGGACTGGGAGCGCAGGCCCAGTGGAGGTCACGGCGTGTGGAGGGCGACGAGCAAGCCAGACACCGCCGCCACCACCCAGCCAGCACGCCTCACACGGAGCGCCGCAGCCACCGCGCCTCGCTCTACGCGAGGGAGACCGAAGAGACACAGAGGGAGACACACGCAGAAAAGGAATGAGGCCCAACACAGAGAGTGTGCATGTGTGTGTGCGTGTGTGCCTCCGCGTCGGCAGAGTACACAAGAGAGAGACACACAGGGAGCGGGGGGAGGGGGCACAGCGGATGGCCGATGGGACACGCACGCAGCGCAGCCAACACACACACACACACTAGAATGAGATGCCGGGGCCGCGCGCCACGCTCCGCCATGCCAACCACACACACGACACGCGTGGTGGAGCACAGGAGAGGAGCGCGGGCACGCGAGCAAGGTGTCGCGTGGCCCGGAAGCACAGAGGCAGCGGCGAGAGAGAGAGAGAAAGCGGGGGCAGGGGAGGAACATACATGACCACAGAGGGCATGACAACGCGACACACAAGGCACAACACACACGTTGACACGTGCAGGAGCGGAAAACAGAAGCTACCGCACAAGAGGAGTCACACCACACATGAGAAGCGACACACGCATGCGCCACCACTCAGGCACCACCCGCCACCGTGCGTCGTCAACGCACCACAACGCACGCCACGTCATGCAGCCGCGTAACCATACACACAACAACAACAACAACAACAACAACAACACCGCACAAGAACACACGCTCCGCACCACCTCCACTCACAGCCGCACAGCTACACCCGAGGCGTGCGTCCGCAACGGCAGTAAAGTGCAGAGAAGCGCGTAAACCAGCAGGCACGCGACTGGCCAGGCACACACACACACACACACACACACACACACACACACACACACACAGAGGCGACGCATCAGTTTCAACCAGCAACACCCTTACACACACGCGCCGCTCCATCACGCAACACCGCCGCATGCCTACCACACAGACACACTCCACATCACAACCGCAAAAGCAACTCCACCAGCGGTTGCAGTACCGCGCGCCACAGCGGCCGCATCGCCGAAGGGCCTGTACAGGCACCACTGTGCAGCTGACACGACGTACCCCACCTCGCACACGTCACAGCGAGTCTTCTGTCCCACAACACACTTCACACAGTAGGGGACCTCGCAATCCGATGAGCCACCTGTGGGTGGCAGCGGTGGGCACGTCGGTGCTGCCGTAGACGGGGCCGGAGTCACGCACGGCTCCGCGGTTGTCGTTGTTGTTGTCGATGTGACCGGGTCCACAGGTGGGCACGTGGGAGCGCCAGTCGTGGTGGTGTTCCTCGGCTTCTCCGTCGATGTCGTCGGCTCCGCGGTGGTCGTGGTCGTCGGCTCCTCGGTGGTCGTGGTCGGCTCCTCCGTGGTCGTCGTCGGCTCCTCGGTGGTCGTGGTCGGCTCCTCCGTGGTCGTCGTCGGCTCCTCGGTGGTCGTGGTCGTCGGCTCCTCGGTGGTCGTGGTCGTCGGCTCCTCGGTGGTCGTGGTCGTCGGCTCCTCCGTCGTCGTGGTCGTCGGCTCCTGCGTGGTCGTGGTCGTCGGCTCCTTCGTGGTCGTCGTGGTCGGCTGCTTCGTGGTCGTCGTGGTCGTTGTTGGTGCGGGTGTAGTTGTCGTGGTCATTATGCAGGGAACGTTAGTGGCACAACTGGCGAGACGGTTCTTCGCATCGACACCGACACGGAGCGTTAGCGAGAGAATCCACGACTGAGGCACGCAGCCACAGAAGTCGTTGAACTGGAGTGCGAGGCTCGTCAAGGACGGCATCTGCGACCACGACGGCGGGAACGAGCCCTGCAGGGAATTGCGCTGCAAGTTGATGGATAGCACCAGCGGCAACGAGCTCCACTGAGGCGGCAGTGTCCCGCTCACCTGTGTCCGAGTCACCGTCAGTATTGTCAGCGCCGTCAACGATGCCCACTGCGGCGGCAGTGTGCCAGACACACTCGTCGTGCTCAGCGTCAGCGTCGTCAGTGTCTGCAGCGAGCCCCACGACGGCGGCAGCGTGCCTGAAAGACCCGTGTTGGTGAAGGTGATCAGAGTCACGTACTGCAGCTTGCTCCAGCTCGCGGGCAGCGTACCGGTGAGCGTCGTCTGCTGGTTGAGGAACTCAATGCTGTCGATCATCACCTGCGAGTAGTCCACAGCATCCGGCAGGTTGGGAAGCGTGCCCCTGGCTGCAACACCGGTGACCAGGATCCGCACAAGGGTCATGTAGCACGTCACACCAGTCCACGAGCAGAACTCGTCGCCCGTCCACCCCAGCGACGGCAGCGCAGCAGCAAACGCCTGCATCACCGTCCGCGTGTTCGACAGCTGGTCGGGTGTCAGTGTGTTGGCAGCGCGCGCGTCGCCCACAGCGAGCTGTGGTGTCGGCAGAGGCTCGTTCTCCATCTCCGCCAGCTCCCACGGCTCGGCGAGGCGCGCACGCACCGTCGGGGCAGCGCACACCACCAGCAGCAGGAGAAGAAGCACTGGTGTCGCGGCTCTCATTGCCGAGTGGGAACGACGGCACAGGAAGGGTGAGGAATGGTGCTGCATGGTGTCGCCTTCTCTCTCTTTGTATCGGTGTGTGTGTTCTGGGATCGCTGCGGCTCCAGTGCGAGGACAAGGGAGCGGGGTACTCTGGCGGGTCGGACTGCGAAGGCGACGTGTGAGGGCACAAGAGAGGCGGCACTGGAGCTCAGTGAGGCGCACGGCACCAAAAAAAGAAAAAAGAGGAGGCTCACAATGCAAAGACAGAGGGAGAGGAAAACACACGAAAGTGGCGCGGTAGTTCACGGGGGTCGATGGAAGAACGGCGTCAGTCAAACACAGTGCTCGGATGATATCTGCCCGAGAGTGAGAGACAAAGAAAGATAGAGTGTGCGAGGAGGACACACACGCAGTAGCTGCAGCAAGTGAGGCGGGAGGATGGGACGCGGCGATGCTGCTACTCAGGCGGCGGTCGACGCTGATGAGGAGGCGTTGACCACGCAAAGAATGAAGGTGGAAGAGAGAGGAGAGGGAATCAGCAAAGAAGAAAGCGAGTCAAGACGGCTCTGGCGGCTTGTCAGTTAGAGGGGGAAAAAGGAGTGGGCGGATGTCGTGGCAGCACACACACAGACACACGTCACCGACGGACTCGCGGCGGTGGCAAACAACGCCACGTCGATGCGGATGCGCCGGCGGCACGAGGAGTGTCGCGAGATATCACCGCGGTGATATCAAAGTGGAAGCAGGCACACACGCGCCCACAAAAAAAAAAAAAAACAAGAAAGAAGAAGAGAGGGGGGAGGTTAGACGCCGCTCGCTCGTCACGCAGTGCGCAGATCCTCTTCAGCGGAGCACTCGACAGCGAAGACACGACAGGGGCGGGAGGAAGGAGAGAGGAGAGAGGAGAGGGGAGAGAGGAGAGGGGAGAGAGGAGAGAATAGTCTGCCGGTGTCAAGGTTGCAGAGCGGTGCGGTCGATGCGAGTGCGTGACGTAGATGTGACGAGGCAATGGAGAGGAAAGGGAGAGGGAGAGAGACAGTGTGTGGGAGTAGGACGTGGAGGGAAGCGACGGGGGAGCGACGCGTGTGTGAGTGAGATACAGCGGATGTGTGTCCGCAGCGGAAGTGCGCAAAGCGGTGATGGCCGTGTGGTGCGGGAAGACGAGTGGAGAGCGGCCGCGGCCCTCATTCGCAGAAGATGTGGCGCACGTCTTGCGCCACCTATCCATCACCCTCTCACTCTCTATCTTTGTGTCTGAGCACTGGAACAGCGCCACGTGACATAGGCTGCTCCTCCTCATGTGCAGCGGTGCATGTTCGTCGTGTCGCGGGGCTTCCGCGTGAATGTGAAGCGCCGTGGACGTGTATGTGCACGCGCATGCGCACTACAGCCCACGCACCTCTCTGTTGATTCCTTGTAGAAGAGAGAGACCACACACGCACACGCACGCTCACACTCCCTTCTGTGAGCGTCACCGCCGTCGACGTTGGTGTGTCCTGTGTGCCCCACTCACGGCATTCCCGCCATCAGCACACGCAGAGAAGACCACAAGACACAAACACAGACGGGTATCGCAGGCACAAGCACACGGACACACACGCACGCGCACACAGAGCTGCCGTGACGCCGAAGCAGTGGCACGAAAGAAACGAAGGAGAAGGGGGCAGCGAGGCGCAGGAGCCTGCTGCAGCACCGCACGCAGACATCAGCGGTATGCGACTGACGCACCGCTGATGCCGTGGCGGTGGGTGAGTGGGTGGGTTTTTTGGGGGGGAGAAACAGAGCGATAGAGAAAGGCATATCGATGGATCACCGACAACATCTCCGCTACAACGACAGAATAGAATACCAGATAAAAGAAAAACGGCTGGAAAACTGAAGAGAAGAGAGGTAAGAGAGGTGACGTCGCAGCACAAGCACGCAGGCGCTGCACTGCTAATCGCACACACGCGTCCTCTTCAGTGGTACTCTCTGTTTTGCGAGGAGAGCGTGACACACGCTAGCAACGATCAAACGAGAGAGAAGGCGGGACGAGAAACCACGCAAGAGGGCAAAAAGAAACGAAGAGAGAAGAAGTGGCAGGGGACACTGGAGTTCTTTAACGATCAACCTCACACATGCACAGACACACACATAGAGACAAGGTAACATATCACAGAAGCAATTGAATCAAGTGCAGAGTCACCTCCCGTGTGCTTCTGCGCCGGCTGACCTCTGCCAAAAAAGATGGCTGCAAAGAAAGACGCGCTGTTGCATTGCTGACTCTTTGCTAAAGAGAAGTGGGCCGCACGAGCCACCTGGAAACAACAAGCGCATGGACACCGCACATTCTCCACTTCAAGTCTGAAAGGAGGACACTGGCATGTCCAGAATGGGTGCACGATACCGTTCTCAGCTCTAGCATTTCAGCTGTGATACTCTCCAGGTGGCGGCATCTCTTGAAGCCGACAGTTGTGAAGTGCGGACAGCAGTGCAGCTCCCCCAGCGTCACAACACCACTTTCTCATGCGTCAATCAACTGCAGTCGTGGTGCACCGGCGAGTCCCTCGAGACTCAGAAGCTCGGAGCACTGTTTAACGACGATTCTCGTCAGAGTGAGAGATCTGCACAGTCCATCGAGGTGGGGCACATTGCTACCACTCATGTCCAGACTCGTCAGATACGGCAGCTCAATGAATGATCCGACATCCAACACAGAGCTGCATCGAATGATGCTCAGATGAGTAACCGATGCACACTTGTAGATCCACGAGAGGGTGTTCATCGTGGGATTACATATGGTTAGTCTCAGCAGTCGGGCAGCGTAGGCCGGCTCCATCAAGCTCACCGGCGTCCCATCTGCGTCGTCGATGGAGAGCTCTGTCAGCGCTGGCAGCTGGAGAAGGAAGTCCTCGCAGACCTCGGAGGTGTACGCCTCCACTGTGAGTCTGCGGAGGCGCGTCAGCTGCGACGGCGTTACGTTGGCGATGGGGATGGTCCAGTCGCCACGGATGCACATCTCCTCCAGCTGCAGGATGTCGGATACTTGGAGGTCACATGGCTCACCGTCTGCAGAGAGAGGGCAGCTACGCACCATTGCCACCAGTGCAGGTGCGATAGCACGAAGGAAGTTCCAGGCGCTCGAGTGGTCCAGGTGCAACGGAAGCCCACACTTGACCAGCCACCACGTATGGCGACAGAGACACTCCTTCTCATCATCACCATCGAGCTCATCTGAGAAACTGTGAACGAGCCGATCGCCGAGACACATCTCGTATGGCGCACATGTATCCGAGACTTCGACTAGCTCAGCGTAAACTGGCGCAGTCGGTGACACGGCACACATGACGAGGCTACGGTAGCGCCTCATAGAGGTGAGCACCTGTGCCAGCACCGTCCCTTCCATGAGTGCCAGTATCTTCTGCCGCTCCTCGATGGGACGGTACTCCTCCTCCCGCGGCGGAAGGTGCCACTGACCGATGGCTTCGATGTCTTGCATCGCGCTGTACATGGTGCAGTGAATGGGACTGTGTGTGTACTGCGGGGATGAGATGAGAAAGAGGGGGGGAACAGAGACTGGAAGGACGACAATTGCGGCTGGAACAGCAAAGAAAAGAGTAGTTGGCGCGCGATCTAGTAGGAGAGGAAAGAGAATAAGAGAGAGCAAGACGGTGTGAGCCAGAAGATCTGGAACACACACACTCACACGCACGGGCACATGCAATTGTGCACACAATCAACGAAAAGAGAGACAGGAAAGAAAGGAAAGAGGAGGAGCTGAACACTGCGATCCATCAAAATCCCAGCCGATGGGGCACACACACACACACACACTTGGACACACAGGGCTTGATGCGAAGTGGACACCCAGAGAGAAGGAGACACGTATTGAGGGCTCCATGCGTGAGGCTGCAGTGGTGTGAGTGAATGTTTGCAGGGACAGATGAGAGGCATCCGTTGTCGAGGTGAGACACAGAAGCACCAGGCTCGGTGTCACTCACCACAGTGAGCAAGTGCCTCTGTCACTCCGGCAGTGCCCATCAGTGCCTCTCTCTCTCTCTGAGTGGGTGGTCGGCTGCTCCTCGGAACAAAGAGACCACAAAAGGTGTGGCGCAATCAAGAGCTGAGTAGACCACCTTCAAACGATGGGGATAGGAGCTAGTATAGACGGCAGAGAGAGAGAAACACGCACGGGGCATCGGTGATGTCATGTGTGCTGTAGAACGGCGCTCCATCGGCGAGCACCACAGCTGCCACACAGACAGGGACACACACGCAAGGACGTGGCTGACCGGCGTGTCGGCATAGTCCCGCACACTCGCAAGCGGAGCGCGACAAAAAAAAAAAAAAAAACAGCACTGTCACACACACACACACACACACACACACACACACAGAGACACACACCAAGCAAGCACACACCCTCGAGGCGGAGAGGAGGAAGGGGAGTGAGGACGAGGACACGCACTCACAGTCACCGCAGTGAGTGGGCAAGGGAAGAAGAAGAAGAGAGCCATTTCACTAGGAGCACACTGGAAACGTGAAAAAAAAAAAGGG
>JAECZO010000273.1:0-10651 GCA_019188245.1 Novymonas esmeraldas | reverse complement strand
CTACGCCGCAGCTGGCTGTGGATCCTGTGACGATCGCGTCGGAGGTTGTGATGGCGCTGCAGACGATCGTTGCGCGCAAGATCGACCCGAAGTTTGCGCCGGTGATATCGATCCCGACGATGACGACTGGGCCGAACGAGAGCCACAACGTGATCCCGGACGAGGTGAAGCTGCTGGGCACGGTGCGGTCGCAGGACAAGAACGTGCGCGCGAAGGCACGCGAGTCGATCGAGCAGATCGTGAAGGGCCTGACGGCTGCTCACGGTGCGGAGTACCGCTTCGACTACAAGTTCGGCTACGACATGGTGGTGAACGATCCCGCGGTGACGGATGTGGCGCGGACGATGGCGCGGCGAGTGCTGGGCGGCAACAAGCACGTGGTTGAGATACCACACGCCACGTACGGCGGGGAGGACTTCTCCGGGTACCTGACGGCGGCCCCCGGCTGCTTCCTGATCCTTGGAACGGGTGATGCACCGCCGACGAAGGGCCCTGTGCATGGCGTGCACACGTGCCTGTTCCGCGTGAACGAGGACGCGCTGCCGATCGGTGCGCGCATGCACACTGCGTTTGTGTACCACGAGCTGATGGAGGGAGGCAAGTAGTGGGCGAGCGTCGCTGGTGCGGTGGCGAGGTGAGGCGGAGCGTACCGCCAGACGCGCCTGCCCCCCTCTCCTCCACCCTCCCCCCTCCGTGCTGTGTGTGAGCGACACGCACAGACTCTCTTCTGCCTGACATCTATCTTGGTCGCTCTTTCTGTTTTGTTTGTCCTCCGCTCATGACGTGCTGCCGGCCGGGGAGAGGCGGAGACCTCCTCGCGCCACGCGGCCACGGAGCCGGTGGCGTGCGGGCGTGAGTGTGTGTCTGTGAAGCTGGCCCCGTGTTGGGGACGTGTGTCTCCTGCGTGGGAATGCTGATCAGCGCTACGGCATCGTCTACGGGCACACACACACACACTCACAGACGCGCGCGCACACCTCCTGCGGACCCAATTCGCGTTTCCTTTCTACTGGCTCTGTCCTTTACTTGTTTGTTTCTTCTCTGTGATGTGTACGCCTGTGCGTGTGTGCTGGCAGAGCGGGAGGAGCTTCTGTTCTTCTCTTCCCCCTCTGCCACCGCACAGTGTCTGCGCTCGTGTGCTCTGTCGCGGCATCACCGCCCGTGCCGCCTACACACACACGCACACGCACACACACACTCACGGCATCGCTAGCGGTGGATTTGGCGGGCCGATGAAGCGTGCGTGGCGCAGCGATACGTGAGAGGTGTCTGTGTGCGTGTGTCTCTGTGTAGGCGGCTGGATGGGAGTAACAACTCCTTCGCCGCCCTCCTCGCCGTCGTGGTGGTGACGTGGTGCATACCGGCGGCGCGACCGACTCGTGCTCCCTCTTCTGTTTCTTTGTTCTCTGCCTCCCTCTCTCTCTCTTTCTCTGTGCACGCATGAACACCACTCCCGCGTGCTCCGACGAGTCCGCGTGCCGCGTTGCTGTTGCACTTCGCGTCCGTGAGACCACTGCGTCTCCCCCTCCCTCTCTCCACGACCACACGCACGCACGCACATGCGCATGCACAGAGAGGTCGAGCGAGGCGCGCATTGTGCTGCGGCAGCGACTGTGTTGGTGGACCACCCGCCACTCCTGCTGCGCACTGCGTGGCTCCGTCGCGGCGCCCATGTCCCCCCCCCCTCGGTGCACCGTCCGCCGCCTCCACTGTGCATCACTCACGCTGCTCCCCCTTCACCTCCTCCGCGCCGACACACTCGCGTGTGGTACCCCGTGCGACCTGAAGAGTATCGCGCACACACACACACTCGCACACTCGCACATTTGCCTTTCTGACTTCTATCGTAGCGCACCGTCCGCCCGCACGCCGTCAGCGTCCTCCAGCGCCCCTCTGCCCTTCGCAGTCCACCCCTCCCCTTCCCCTTCCTCTCCCCTCCCCTCGCCGCCGTGTGCGATGGCCTCCTTCGACGCGCTCATGGCGGAGTGTGCCGCGGCCAAGGATGAGATCATCACGTGGCGCCGCCACATCCACCAGCACCCGGAGCTGTCCTTCCAGGAGCACAAGACGGCCGCCTACATCGTGTCTGTGCTGTCCGGCTTCAAGTGCGCGGCGCTGAGCATCGCGCAGCCGGTGCCGACGGCTGTTGTGGCGGACCTCGTTGGCGGCGCGGGTGCGGGGCCGACGGTTGCGCTGCGCGCGGACATCGACGCGCTGCCGCTGTGCGAGGAGACGGACGTGCCGTTCAAGTCGCGCGTGCCGAACGTGATGCACGCGTGCGGGCACGACACGCACACGACGATGCTGCTCGGCGCGGCGAAGGTGCTGTGCGCGCACGTCGGCGGGATCCGCGGGACTGTGCGGTTCATCTTCCAGCACGCGGAGGAGGTGCCGCCCGGTGGCGCTGTGGAGCTGGTGAAGCACGGCGTGATGAAGGGCGTGAAGTGCATCTTCGGCATGCACTGCGCTCCCGACATCTTGGCTGGCTACGCCGCCGTGAAGGATGGTGCGCTGAAGAGCTTCAGTGATCGCTTCACGATTGTGATCCGCGGCCGTGGCGGTCACGCGTCTACGCCGCAGCTGGCTGTGGATCCTGTGACGATCGCGTCGGAGGTTGTGATGGCGCTGCAGACGATCGTTGCGCGCAAGATCGGCCCGAAGTTTGCGCCGGTGATATCGATCCCGACGATGACGACTGGGCCGAACGAGAGCCACAACGTGATCCCGGACGAGGTGAAGCTGCTGGGCACGGTGCGGTCGCAGGACAAGAACGTGCGCGCGAAGGCACGCGAGTCGATCGAGCAGATCGTGAAGGGCCTGACGGCTGCTCACGGTGCGGAGTACCGCTTCGACTACAAGTTCGGCTACGACATGGTGGTGAACGATCCCGCGGTGACGGATGTGGCGCGGACGATGGCGCGGCGAGTGCTGGGCGGCAACAAGCACGTGGCTGAGATACCACACGCAGTCTTCGGCGGGGAGGACTTCTCTGGGTACCTGACGGCGGCCCCCGGCTGCTTCCTGATCCTTGGAACGGGTGATGCACCGCCGACGAAGGGCCCTGTGCATGGCGTGCACACGTGCCTGTTCCGCGTGAACGAGGACGCGCTGCCGATCGGTGCGCGCATGCACACTGCGTTTGTGTACCACGAGCTGATGGAGGGAGGCAAGTAGTGAGCGAGCGTCGCTGGTGCGGTGGCGAGGTGAGGCGGTGTGTGCGCTCCGTCTCCACGGAGTGATGGTCTGCTCGCCAGAGAAATCCAGGGTGTGTGGTGGGAAGTAGTGTGGAGGAATGGGAGCGAGCTGCACACCGTACGTAAGGGACGCGTGTGGTGTGTGTGTGTGTTTGTGTTGGGAGAGTGGCGGTGTTGTCGCTGTCGTGACGAGTGGCCGGTCACTGACACGCGCCTCTCCGTCGATCCGTGTGGATCGCACCAGCTGGAGTGAGGCGAGGGTGGTGGTGGTGGTGGTGTGCAGTTCACTTGCTCACACTTTCTCTCTTTCCCTCTGTTCTCTCTGCGCCTCTTCGGACTCGATGAGTGTCGATCAGCGGCGGTCTGTTTTCCAAATTTACGTGATTTGTGTTCTGTCTTCTCATCGTTGGTGGGTGGTGGCACGCCTCTCGGGATCTCGCTCTGCTCCGCGCGCCTGATTGCGACGGTCACATCGTCGAACCCATGCCTTCTCTCCCGCTCACACTCGCTCTCACTCTTTCTCACACTCGCCGTCCTGCGCAGCTCCTGTGCGTCTGTGTTCCTCCCCCATCGTCTACGTTGTCCGTTGATCGGCTACTCGCGTCGATGGCACTGGTGATCGTGGTCAAGAGAGAGAGAGAGAGAGACAGACTCACGCTCACAGACAGACAGACAGACAGACACACAGACGCACACGGCGGCGCTGTCATGGGACGGCATCTCCGATACGCACTGGACTGGCGTCGTCGCTGTTTTTTTTTTTTTTTTTTTTGGTTTCTGCCCCGTGTCGCTTTTGTTTCCCTATATCGTCTCTCTTCTCTTCTCTCACCGCCTGTGTGTGTGTGTGACTGTGTTGTGCTCCCGTTCTTCTTCTTCTTCTTCACTCTCTCCTCGTGCATCATTGTGTGATTGTATGAGGGGGAGAGAGAGCGTGTGTGTCTGTGCATGTGTGTGCATGTGTTTGGTTGCACGTCTACAGCACCTTTTTTCTGATTTATTTGTTCATCTCTCATGGGTCCACCCCACCACTCACAATTCGCCTCCACGTGTCAGTGTGTGCGTGTGTGTGTGTGTGTGTGTCGCTGTTGGTGGTCGTCGTCGTTGTGCTCCAGTCATGTGGCCCCCAACCTGCATCACCGTTGCCCTCCCGCGCCATCTCACCGTGTCCGCACCGCCTCTCCCGCGCTTCGCCGCGCCGCACGTTGACGTCCCCTGGCTCCCCTTACACACACACACACACACACCTGATGGTATCGTGCATGGAGAGGGGCGTGGTCGCATGGGGGTGCAGAGGACGAGGGTCACAATCAGGAGAGAGAGATGCTGGCGCTCGAGAGAGCACGTCCTCGTCTTGCGTCGCTCGATCTTCGGGTCGTCAGTCACTCTTCTTCTTTGTTGTGTTTTCCTTGTGACTCTGCACACCATGTGTCTCTGTTTGTGTGTGTGTGTGTGTGTGTGTGTCTGTCTGTGCGTGTGTTAGTGTTTGTGTTGCAGTGTGTCTCTCTCTCTCTCTGGCTACAACTTCTCATCCTTGACAACTCTCTCCCTTCTCCTCCTCCCCCCCGCAAAACCGCGACTTGCCATTGTTGCCTCTGCGCGATGTCGTGCGCTCTACTGCACACCCTTCACACACACAGACGCACAGACACACACACACAGACACACACAAACACACACAGACACACACCAGGCACGTCGATCATCTCCCTCTGTGAACGTACCCGTTGTGATTGAAGAAACAACAAAACAACAACAAAAAAAAAAGAAGAAAAAGGACGAGAAGTGACCCGAGACGCCGCCACAGCAGTTTCTTGTGGTCTTCCCTTCGCTGCGCACTCGCGACTGCTGCGACGCGCTGCTGTCATCGTTGGGTCCACTGCTCCTCTCTCGCTCTCTCTCTCTCGCTCTTTCGCGATGGCCGACCTCACCGCGCTGCTGCACGACTGCGGTGCCGTGCAGGCCGATGTGGTGGCGTGGCGCCGCCACATCCACCAGCACCCGGAGCTGTCCTTCCAGGAGCACAAGACGGCCGCCTACATCGTGTCCGTGCTGTCCGGCTTCAAGTGCGCGGCGCTGAGCATCGCGCAGCCGGTGCCGACGGCTGTTGTGGCGGACCTCGTTGGCGGCGCGGGTGCGGGGCCGACGGTTGCGCTGCGCGCGGACATCGACGCGCTGCCGCTGTGCGAGGAGACGGACGTGCCGTTCAAGTCGCGCGTGCCGAACGTGATGCACGCGTGCGGGCACGACGCGCACACGTCGATGCTGCTCGGCGCGGCGAAGGTGCTGTGCGCGCACGTCGGCGGGATCCGCGGGACTGTGCGGTTCATCTTCCAGCACGCGGAGGAGGTGCCGCCCGGTGGTGCGGCGGAGCTGGTGAAGCTTGGTGTGCTGAAGGGCGTGAAGTGCATCTTCGGCATGCATGTGACGCCTTCGCTGCCGACCGGGTGTGTGTCGACGATGGCGGGGACGATCATGGCGGGCGGCGACAACTTCACGATTGTGATCCGCGGCCGTGGCGGTCACGCGTCGACGCCGCAGCTGGCTGTGGACCCTGTGACGATCGCGTCGGAGGTTGTGATGGCGCTGCAGACGATCACCTCGCGCAAGATCGATCCGAAGAAGGCGCCGGTGTTGTCCATTACGACGATGACGACTGGGCCGAACGAGAGCCACAACGTGATCCCGGACGAGGTGAAGCTGATGGGCACAGTACGGTCTTTCGCACGTGATGTGCGGGAGGCTGCGCCTGGGATGATCGAGCGTGTGGCGAAGGGTGTTGCTGCTGCTCACGGCGCGACGGCGGAGTTCCATCTGATTCGAGGGTACGCGTGCACGGTGAACGATCCCGCGGTGGCGGCGGAGGTGGCGGCGATGGCGCGGCGGGTGGTGGGCGAGGACAGGTTCACGCCGATGACGCAACCGCTGAACGGTGGGGAGGACTTCTCGTCCTACGCGGAGGCGCTGCCGGGCTGCTTCGCCTTCGTCGGGGTGCAGAACATCCCAGAGGGCTGCGGTGCATCGCTGCTGCACACGTGTACGCTGAAGCTCGACGAGCGCGCCTTCGAGACGGGAGTGCGGCTGCATGTCGGGTTTGTGCATGGGCGGCTCATGCAGTAGTGCCCACGTGGAGCGCCGTGTGGTGGTGGTGGTGGCCGTGGGTGGGCGAGACAGCCGAAGGAGTCGCTGTGAGAGGACGATGTGGTGTGCACGGTGGATGTACACTGCAACTCGTCCCTCGTGACACACGCCGACGGACGATGCCTCGTCGATGTGCACACACACATACACACAGATGCACACACATGTAGCACACACACACACGTGTCTGCGATGTTTTTGTGGGCGGATAGCGGCAGACACCACCGCACCGCTCCCACTGGTGCAACGACTCACCAGCGCGATGGTCGTCTAGTGGTTAGGACATTCGCCTCACACGCGAGAGATCGCGGGTTCAATCCCCGCCCGTCGTACACTTTTTTTTTGTTGTTGTTTGTGTGATCGTCGTTTTGAAAATTGTGTTCTCCTGTTGTTGTGGAGAGCGGGTGGAGGGTGGAGAGGTCCCCCTGCCGCGGGGAGGAGTGCGGCTCCGTTGTTCTGCTGTGTGGGTCGGCAGCTGTGCCTGCTGAGAAACGAAGAAGGAAATGGAGGAACACTCACAAGTACACACCCATCTTCACACACACACATCCACACACACACGCACATAAACAAAAACACAAGAGAAAGAGAACACTAGGGGATGAGGACTGTGACACACGAGCTTGTGGTATCTTTCCATGCAACCGGCGGTCCCTGTGTGCCTCTCTTCGTCAAAAAAAAAAAAAAAAGAGAGAGAGACTGGGGTAGATGGAGCGAGGCTGAGAGGAGTGGGTGACGGAGTCACAGGCTACTCTAGTCGAATGCGGCGCGCCGTTGGAGCGTGCCCTGTGAAAGGGTCTTTGCTGCCGTGCCCTCGCTTCTTCAACAGCACTTCATCTCTCCCCCCACGAATGGTCCACAGCAACAACACGACGCTCTGCCAACGTCGCTGCTCTAGGCGCGCATGATCGAACTGCCACTCGCGCGCACACAGACATGCTTGCAAAAAAAAAAAAAAAAACAAACAAACAAATGTACCACTTCTGCTCCTCCGTTCTCCTCTCCTTGACAACTCTGTGCTCTGCAACGTTTTTTTTTTTCTTATTGTTCTTCGGCGGTGCACACTCTCTGACACCTGCATCCATGCGATCGTGTATATCCCCAACACTCCTGTCTGTCTCTCTGTCTGTCTCTGTTTCTGCGCGTACCACTTCACCGCGCCGGCCCTACTTCACTGTCGCACATCGACTACTCTTCTGGTTCGGCGGCCTGGTGAGTGTATCAGCTCTGCAACCCTTCTCTACTATTTGTCACTCTCTTTCTTCACCGTTACCTCTCAACACACGCTCCGTGCATCGTCGCTCTCCACCAGCAGCACCGATCCTACGCCGCCAACTTGGATTCCTGCTTCAGACCCCATTGTTTGTGTCCCTGCTCTCTCACCTCCCCCTTCCACGCACACACACACACACACACACACACACACACGCACGCACCGCGATCGCACACCCGCCTATCCCAATGGCCACGCCGTCTGTGCCCTCCGTTGACGCGATGCTGAAGCCGCTGGTGATCGGCCGTGCGTCCATGGCGAACCGCTTCGTCATGGCGCCGCTGACGCGCTGCCGCGCCGACGACCACCACGTGCCGACCGCCTCGATGGTGAAGTACTACTCCGACCGTGCGTCGATGGGGCTGATCATCACGGAGGCGACGCAGGTGCAGAAGGGCTACTCGACCTTTGTCCACGAGGGCGGGATCTACGGCAAGGAGCAGGTGGAGGGCTGGAGGAAGGTGACGGACGCGGTGCACGAGAAGGGCGGGCTGATCTTCTGCCAGCTGCACCACGGCGGCCGCGCGACGGTGGCGGCGAACCTGGACGACGGCCTGCACGTCATGGCCCCCTCCGCCATCGCCATCCCCGGCCACGAGTGCGGCGCCGACTTCGCGCGCAACCACGAGAAGCAGCCGTACCCCGTGCCGCAGGAGATGACGAAGGACGACATCAGCCACTGCGTGAAGGTGTTCGCGACCGCCGCGCACAACGCCATCGCTGCCGGCTTCGACGGCGTGCAGGTGCACGGCGCGAACGGCTACGTGATCGACGAGTTCCTGAAGACGAGCTCGAACCAGCGCACGGACGAGTACGGCGGCAGCGTGGAGAACCGCTGCCGCTTCCTGTTCGAGGTGGTGGACGCTGTGATCGAGGCGGTCGGCCGCGAGCGCGTGGGGCTGCGCATCTCACCGCTGAACGCCTACAACGGCCAGAGCGACGAGAACCCGGAGGCGCTGACGCGGCACATCTGCTCGCAGCTGAACTCGCGCAAGATCGCGTTCCTGGACGTGATGCGCGGCGACTTCTTCAGCCCTGCCGCTGGCGCGGACAAGTGGGCTCGGGAGGAGTACGAGGGCGTGCTGTTCACGGGCATGGGCTTCGACGTGGAGGAGGCGGTGAAGGTGCTGGAGAGCGGCGCCGCGGACGGCGTGGTGTTCGGCACGAAGGCGCTGGCGAACCCCGACCTCGTGGCGCGCGCCATCGCCGGCGCACCGCTGAACGCGATGAACCCTGCGACGTTCTACACGCCCGGCGATGCGGGGTACAACGACTACCCGTTCCTGGAGCGCGCTGGCCGCGGGTCTGGCGCGGCGTAGCTCGCCGGCGTGTCTGCGCGCGCACACACACACGTGTGTCTGCGTCCTGTGTCGTGCGGCTTCTCCGTCTGCAGCCTCTGTGCGGTAAGTGGAGTCGATTGCGCGGCGGCGTGGGTGTGTATGTGTGTGTGCTGCAGTGGACAGCGCTGCTGCGTCTCCCTCTCGTCGTCTTTGATACACCGGCGACGCTGAGGCATGATGACGGCGATGTCGGTGCTCTGCACGGATGTGTCTGTGTGTGCGTTTGTCCGTGTATGTCTGTCCGTGTGTGTGTGTGTGTGTGAATACGCGGACACAACGAGCTGCCGCTGCGTTACGTGCGCGCGCGTCCTCCTTTCTTTCTTTCTTTCTTTCTTGTCCCCCGCCCACCTTCTCTTTTTTTTTTTTTATTGTTGCAACGATCCGGCCACCGTTGGCGCATCCGCCACACGCCACTCACGTGCTCCTCCGAACCCCTTTGGAAGCGTGCGATGCCGCTCTCCGGCACTCGTCAAGTCTGTTCGCCGAGCTCTTTCTACATGGCCCGTCCATCCGTATTACTCGTCTGTTCTCGTGTACGCGTTACATCTCAGCGGGCTGTCATTGGCTGACACACACCCCATGCGATGGCGCCGCCGTCCCCACGTCCCCTGCCTCAATGCGTCGAACATCGTCTCCCTCTGTCTCTCTTACTCTCTTCCTTCGGGTTGCTCTTGTTGGTGTTACGTGACGCTCCTTCATCTGTCGCTCCCCCCGCACTGCACCGCACTCTCCCTCGTCCGCTGGTGAGATGGCACGTCGCAGGGCTCCGAGGACAGAGAAGGGGGGGGGGGTAATGTGTGAGCAGGATGAAGCAGAGCCGTTGGCAGAGAGGACCACGGCACCGCCGTCACGGTCTACCCGAGACCACTCTCTCTCATTGTGTACCTGCTCGACTGTCTCGCTATCTCTCTCCCCGCCTCTCCCCCCCTCCGCCCCCCGGGAGACTGTGACGAACGTCACTGCGGCCGGCGCGGGTGCCTTGCGCAAGACGTCGAGCATCACTATGTGCCCCCCCCTTCCTCCTCCTGCCTTTCAAGGATTCTACTATATGTAGTGTCGTCGGTTCATCCGTGCCTGTTCATCCGTGTCAGCGTCTCCCCACGCAGTTCGAGAGCGTCACGTGGACAGGGCGGCGACAAGGGCCGGTTCTGCAGCCGCGTCTGCGTATGTGCGGCTGCAGGACACAGGCCTCCACTCACCAGGACTCACAGGAGTATACCCACACACACACCTACACACACAACACTCCCTCCATGCGCACATCCTCACAGCCACGCAACGACGCGATGCCACGCGTGGACGTGCCGTGACGTCGATGTATGCTGAGCCTTCCCTCGCCCTCTTCACCCCGTCATGTCTTTGTCTGCCTCTGCCACCACTTCTTCCTGAGTCGTCCCGCTTACCGCCACGCGTGGCGTCCTCGACCTCTTCATCTCCACCGTCGCTCGCTCCAGCCGCTCGGCGAACCCGCACAAACACACACACACACACACACACACACAGATACCCCAGCACACGAACACACCGCGATCGCACACCCGCCTCTCCCAATGGCCACGCCGTCTGTCCCCTCGGTCGCCGCGATGCTGAAGCCGCTGGTGATCGGCCGTGCGTCCATGGCGAACCGCTTCGTCATGGCGCCGCTGACGCGCTGCCGCGCCGACGACCACCACGTGCCGACCGCCTCGATGGTGAAGTACTACTCC
>JAECZO010000272.1:0-10666 GCA_019188245.1 Novymonas esmeraldas | reverse complement strand
AATGGAAGTACGTGTGGTAGAAAGGAAAAGCGTACTGCTGTGGATGACCCCTCCTTACGGCGTGTATCACGGCACACGGACAAGAGAGAAGGGGAAAAAAAAAAAAGAGGCGATGACTAATGTGCGTCTCTCGTGAGGGTTTTGCATGACATACGTGTGCCAGCAACCTCGACGATGCGCATGGACGACCTCACCCTTTTACATGAGGGTGTTCACCTCACGCATGGGTGCGTTTCTTCAATCTTGTGACCGCCTCAGTAACCATCCGGTGGAGAACAAGATGCAAAAAAAAAAAAAACACTGGACCTAGCCACACTGCTTCTGGTGGACTCCCCTGGGGTCTCTTTCATAGGCAGTTTGGAAGATGAAAATGAGATTGGAAGAAAGGAAAAAGACGATTGAAACTCTCGTCTGATATCGTCGGGACAGGTGTGACTCTGGGGCGGAAGGCTCCTCTTCTGTTCTGTGTTTGTTTGTTTGTTTGTTTTTTCGGTTTCTTCAGGAGTGGATCTACAGTGTTTGCACGAGAAAAGCGAACACGAGAGAAGAAGTGAAAGCACAAAAAAAAAAAAAAAAGAGAGAGAACAAGTTCTTCAAGACGCGGCACCTCGATTCTGTCGTGTCGTTGGCGTTCTGGACTTTTCACGTGAAAGGAGACAAACGTGCACCACAGGCGACCACTCACAGCAAACAGGAGCAAGAGGGTCACGCTGAAAAAAAAAGGGGGGGTGCAACCACCACAGCAAGGAAACGAAGAGACGCAGACAACACTCGCACGGGACAATGAGAAGAAACACAAAGAAGGGCGGCGAGAGTGAATGACGAGAAGAGACTGCCGATCATTGACTAAGAGGAGATAGTCATCGGCTTTGCAACATCAAACAAAGAAAAAAAAAAACTCATTGCGGATGTCATTGTGGAGTAGTGACAAGGGAAAGAAGGCACGTTCAACGACCAAACTGAACAGGCACTCTCCATCCCGATCGTTGTCTTGGCGAGTGGTGGCTGTGGAGTAGCTCTTCGTACACACGCTGTCATGACACGCTGGGACAGTTCACTCACACCACCAGACAAACGCACACACGCACACACACACACACATACGCACACGGTCGCGCAGTATCGTCGCGTATGCGTGTTCCTCGGTTCGCTGCATGACTACAACGGCAACCACCCCGGAAGTGGTGATGAAAAACGGCGCTAAGCGGCTGTGTGTGGCAACGCGAGGGGACAAAAGATGAAAATGAGAGAGAGAGGGTGGCGACGAGGCCAAAAGAGATACGCAGAGACCAACATCACCAGCTGCAGAGCGCTCAACACATCCACACAGCTGAAAGACACAGTTAGTGTGTCTAGCTGCGTGTACCACAAGCACACTCGTTCCTGCTGCTGCGTTTAGTTCACCGACTCGAAGGTGCACTCTGCAATATCGCGCTGGAAAAATCGGTAGCGCACATCATACACGGCGACTTCGTCCTCCTCCGCCACGATGTACGCAACGCGCTCGGGGCCACGTACCCAGTCCACATCCAGCTCGCTGCCGAATCCGACGAGCGTCGGGGGCACCTGCGACCTCACCCAGTTGTGCATCTGCGCCGTCGCCTTCGCCTCCACGTCGATGATGTTGGCGCCGTTGGCAAGCGCCACCTTCGCCTCTGCCGCGACCCGGAACTCGTTCTTGTGGAAGTAGTGCATGTAGTAGGGGATCGCCGGCATGCCGTAGTGCTCCAACGTCGAGGCCCACGACACTTTGCGTCGCGGCGGACGCAGTACCTGGTGCACGCGGGTCTCCCGATCCACCAGATAGCAGACGCGGTGCCGCGGACACACATCCTGCACCGCCTCCGCGTGGTCCTTCACCTGCTTGCCCGCCATGACGTCTTCGTGCTGCATCGCCAGGCTCAGATACGCCTTGTCGAAATTGGAGTTGTACGGCATCGTCAGCAGCCGCAGCAGAACGGCGTTGCGCTGATTAAACAGGTTCATGCTGGCCTGGATGAGACGCCGATCCAGAGCGTAGCCGGCGCCGTGGCCGTAGACCACCTCGAGTGTGTAGAGCCACAACACGCGGTAGAGGCACTCCTCGTTGCCATGCACCGCCTCCGTGACGGGCACCACGCCGCCGTGGAGGATCTCTGCGATCAAGTTGCGCGCTCTGTCTACCCCGCCGCGAGAGTAGCGCAGGTCGCTCAGGTACTGCGGCACCTTCAGGTACATGTCGTCATCACCCTTCATGATGTACGGCACGTCGGGGAACGCCGTGTAGGCGTAGTTCAGCCACGTGATGACCTTCTGGCTCATGCCGATCGTCTGCGCTGAGGTGGATGTGCGGTCGATGAGCATGTCAATCCAGACAGAGTTGCGGTGGCGCAGCGCCTCCTGCCACAGCGCCATCGACGCGTGGCAGATGTAGCGCGCAGCGGCGGTGAAGGCCGGCGTCACGGGCAGTGCGAGCGCCGAGGAGAGCTGAACGAGCGGCGACGAGGTGGCCGTGACACCGCCCACACACACCACAGACGTCTCCACCGCAGCGCACGGCGACTCCCACACCGCGGCGTCGCTCCGGGGGACATCGCGCCACCCCCGATGCAAGACAACACGGCGCTGCTCATAGTCCGCCGGCACGTTGTTCGTCCCTCGCCGCTGCGCACTCGCCGCCACGTACTCGTCCACCGTTGGTGTCAGCAGTTCCACGTCAAGGGTGCCGCTGCTGCTCTGGCTCTTTGACTCTGGCTCCGCGGCGGCGAACACGTACAGCGGCAGGAGTGCGCCGGTGAAGTCGTTCTCAGCGCGCGCCACCTCGCGGTACGTCAGCCACGTCGCACGCTGCGCATCGCGGAGCGGGTAGCGCCTCGGCTGGTCCGTCGACGGGATGCCCAACACGATCAGGTGCCGCGGCGCGCCACTGTTGGCGCCGGCACGCAGCTGTGCGTAGGACCGCGTTACCCAGGGCCACTGCTACAGCTCCGCCGCCACGTCCACGTCGTCCGTCACACTCGCCATGGCGAAGAGCAGTGGCCCCATGAGGCCGAGCGGCGCAGATGTGGTGGCGAAGACGTGGAGAGGCGCAGATTCCTTCTCTGTCTCGTGTCTTGTCATGTACTCCGGCATCCCAGCTACCGCAGTAATGTACGTGGCGTTGTCTAGGCACGCAGTGCACGACTCATTGACGACGCGCAGAGTCCAGGACGGCAGCTGCGAGTGCTCCAGGCGCACCTGTTCGACAGTTTTGGTACCCACACGCACGCGCTGCGCCTGCGTCAGTCGCTGCAGCGCACTCTCGTGATGCACCACCACTGAGAATGTCCGAGGGAGCGCTACAATCTTCGCCGTCTCCGATGGAAGCAACACCGGTGTTTTCGGCTCAGCGGGTGTTTTACGCCTTGCGCGCCGCATTGTGCAGTAACTGAAAATGAAGAGAGTGAGCAGTGTAATGATGACCAGCACGCGCTTGCGCTGGGTGTGTGACCTCATCATCTCCCGGTTCCGCAGCCGTTCGATAGTGTCCCGCCCCAGCGACTTCCACAGTCGTGCCAGATACCGTGTGCCTCTACCCTCCAGTCTAGAACTGTTGGCCGACCCGTCGTCGGCGAGGGACTCCGACACGTCGGGATCTGCTTTGACTCGCCCGCGAGAGTGGACGGCAGACGCGAGGGTAGATCGAACAGAGGAGAGGCCTGACGCAGGGCTCGTGCTGAGCGCATCGCGAAAGGCGAGCTGGTGACCACCGGGAAGCACCAGCTCCGCATCTCCGTCGCGTGCATGGTGCATGCCTTCCATGAAAGATACAGGGGAGGTGCAGTGATGCACTCCTGCGTGGTCCACGCGAGCCGGAATGCACCGCTTCAGCGGACACTGGCACACCGCCACTGCGGCGTCGAGCAGAAAGTTGTGAAACAAAGGGTGTGTGCGCCAATATCGTGACGCTGCGAAAACCAGGAGACTACTCGCTTCTGTGTGGGTGTGTGTATGTGTGTGTGTGTGGGTGTGTCTAAATGTGTGCGTGCTTCGCGGGGCAGTAGACCTGTGAGGACGGCGTACACTAGAAAGGAAGAAAGACAGACCGAACAGCGGGGCGTACAGCGGAGCAGAGCAGCAGCGCAGAGTCAAAGTGCGCACGTGTCCCGCATCCCCTCTCCACCGGCTCACCAGCACCGTCAGAGAGCGGCGGGTGTGGCGTGGCGCACGCGGGTATCAGCGGCGCGCCGCAACCAAGCCGGCGACGAGCGAGCTCGTCTGGCGAACGCCAGCAGGACACGCGACCCCCGTCGACGCTCGTGCACGTCTCCGGCGCAGGCGAGCGCTGGCACCGCAGCGACGGCGGAGACAGGGGAGGAGAGGCGGACAGCGCTGAGGTCAGCGCCACCGGGCCTCCCGTCCACGTGACTGCTGGTTGATAATGACGATTCCCTGTGCGTCGATGAACGAAAAAAAAAAAAAAAAGATCAGGGACGAATAGCCACAGCGAGGGCACGGTGCGGCTAGCTCAGTAAGAAATCGATGCACTCTGGAGAGGGGAAAGGAGAAGTAACGTCGTTGCTTGGGGCGGCAGTGGGGCGGGGAGAGAGAGACGGTCCGCTGAGGCCCCTCAGCGCTGTCCAGCCACCGCCGCAGGAGCCCCCGGCCGCACTGCGCCGCGAGTCCGCAACAATGCCCTCACGCCGCAGTGCGGTGGGAGCTGCGCATGCGGGGCGAAGGTGGGTGCGCGGCGCACACCGCTCGTGTAGAGCATCAGGGTGAACACACGCACACGCACGCACATATGCGCGCGGTGGTGTGGCTCCCTCCGAGTCGACGCAGTGCGTCAACAGAAGGGAGATGAACCGCCCTGCAGGGGTCAGGGAGCAAAAGGACGAAAAAGTACGCAAGAGAGAGAGAGGGAGAGAAAGGAGGGCGAGCATGGGGAGCGGCTCGCACTGTGCCAACGCAGACTGAACTCTACGCGGACGACCACAACCACTCCGTTGGATGTCGCCCTGGTGTACAGACGCGTGACGGTGAACCAGGCACTCGCCAGGCTTAAGAGAGGGAGGGAGAGAGGAAGAGAGAGAGGGGGCACGCGAGACGGCGCAGAGGCCGACCACGGACATGGCGGCAGAGGCACTTCCCCGCACCGAGTCCGTGCGCACGCGGCGCGAAAGAGAGGGGGGAAAACGGCGAAGAGCACACTCTCGAACAGATGGCAACAAGTGCAAAAAGCGAAGAGAAGCAAAGTAACAAAAACTGGAGGCGATTGAGAGGAGGGACGTGAACGGTGTCGAGTCGACACAGACACACGCACGCGGTGGTGCTGCGCCGCGTCGGCCGCCACGTCATCAGGCGAGCATCGTGAGAGCAGCCACCACCGCGACGAGAGCAGCAGTGCCCACAGCGCCCGTGAGGCGGGCACCGTTGACACACTCGCCAAGGTTACTCAGCTCCGAGTCGGTGGTCGCGTTGCTCACAAACTTGATCCTGTTGCCACCCTTGCACGTGATGCAGCGGTCGGCGATCTCGCATTGCGCGCAGCGCGTCGCCTTGCACGAGGTACACGTGCTGTCAGCAAGGTAGTGGCCATCCTCGCACGCCACACAGTGGCCCTCCACGCAGTTCTTGCAGCCCGTATCCGAGCACGTCAGCTACGCCGCAGGCTTGCACGTCCTCTTCAGGATGGGTGAGGCCGTCCCGCTGTTGTCATCGAACGAGAAGGTCAGCTTGTAGCCGTCCATGCACGAGGTGCACATGCCGGAGGCGAAACACTGGCGGCACCTCTCCACCGGGCACGCAGTGCACGTCTGCCCGTCGAGGTAGTAGCCGTCCTCGCACGCCACGCAGCGGCCCATCACGCAGCTCTTGCAGCGCGTATCCGAGCACGTCAGCTCCGCCGTGGACTTGCACGTCCCGTTCACGACGGGTGACGCCGTATTGGTGTTGCCATCGACCGAGACGGTCAGCGTGTAGCCGTCCATGCACGAGGTGCACACGCCGGAGGCGCCACAGTCGCGGCATCCCTCCCCCGGGCACGCAGTGCACGTCTGCCCGTCGAGGTAGTAGCCGCTGTTGCAACCCACACAGACACCAAGCTCGCACGTCTTGCACTGCGCGTCACACGCAGCCCTGGCCGTGCAGGCAAGGACGGCAGCCGCAACAGCGGCAACGACCAGAAGGCGGCACAACACGCGAGACATGGCGGCTGCGGCGACAGAGCGACGGGGCGACAGGGCGACAGGGGGCAGTGGCGGTGAGGATGGCGGGAGGTGCCGGAGACGGGGGAGAGAGAAACAGAGAGAGAGAGAAAGGGGGGCGGGGGCAAACCGTGGCGTTGCTGTGTGCGAGGAGCCCGGCGAGCGAGGAGAGAGAGGGCGTCGAGTTGTGCGGGGGACGTCAGCGGTGGGTGGAGAGGAGTGGGAGAAGAGAGAGGGAGAAGGAGGAGGTCAGAAGGAGGTCAGCAGGAAGGGACGCAGAGCAGAGCAGAGCAGCAGCGCAGAGTCAAAGTGCGCACGTGTCCCGCATCCCCTCTCCACCGGCTCACCAGCACCGTCAGAGAGCGGCGGGTGTGGCGTGGCGCACGAGGGTATCAGCGGCGCGCCGCAACCAAGCCGGCGACGAGCGAGCTCGTCTGGCGAACGCCAGCAGGACACGCGACCTCCGTCGACGCTCGTGCACGTCTCCGGCGCAGGCGAGCGCTGGCACCGCAGCGACGGCGGAGACAGGAGAGGAGAGGCGGACAGCACTGGGGTCAGCGCCACCGGGTCTCCCGTCCACGTGACTCCTGGTTGATGATGGTTCCCCATCCGTAGATGAACGAAGAGAAGATCAGGGACGAATAGCCACAGCGTGGGCACGGTGCGGTCGGCAAAAGAAAAAGACGATGCACGCGGACAAAGAGGAAGTCGCGTCGATGTTGGGTGTCAAGGTGGGGGCGGGGCAGATACGGGGCCGCAGAGGTCCCCGGCGCTGTCCAGCCACCACCGCAGGAGTCCCCCCCCTCGTTGCACCACACCGCGCATCCTCAACGATGCGCTCACGCCGCAGTGCGGTGGGGGGGCTGCGCATGCGGGGTGAAAGTGAATGAGCTGCTCACATTGCTCGTGAAGAGCATCACAATGGACACATACATGCGCGCTGTAGTGCGGGTCTCTCCACGTCAGCAAGAGCATCAACGGAGAGGACATGCACCGCCAGGCGCGTGGATGGGGAGGAGAGGGTCAGAGAGACAAGAAGGCGGGAAAGAACAGAGGACGAAGAGCCAAAGAGAGGAGGGATGGGACGGAGGCTGAGGCTGAGGGGCCGGCTCGCACTGTGCCAACGCAGACTGAACTCTACGCAGACGACCACAACCACTCCGTTGGAAGTCGCCTTGATGTGCAGACGCGTGACGGTGAGGGGAGCACTGGCCAGGCTTAAGAGAGGGAGAAAGAGAAAGAGAGAGGGAGAGGGGGCACGCGAGGTGGCACGGAGGCAGACCACAGGCGCAGCGACAGAGGCGCTGCTCTGCATCGAGTCCGTGCGCACGCGGCGGGGAAAGACAAGGGAGACAATCGCGAAGAAGACAAGAACAGACACTGACAGAGGCAGGACAGGAGAAAACGGGGACGAGTGAGAGTGAGAGGGGGGAACAGAAGCGATGTTACACTGAAACACACACAAAAAAAAAAACGCGCGGTGGTGCAGCGCCGCGTCGGCCGCCACGTCGTCAGGCGAGCATCGTGAGAGCAGCCACCACCGCGACGAGAGCAGCAGTGCCGATGGTGTGCGTGAGGCGGGCACCGTTGACACACTCGCCGTACTTGCTCAGCTCAGGGCCGGTGGTCGCGTTGCTCACATACTTGATCCTGTAGCCATCCTTGCACGTGATGCAGCGGCCGGCGAGCTCGCAGTGTGCGCAGTTCGCCGTCTTGCACGAGGTACACGTGCCGTTCACAAGGTAGTAGCCGTCCTCGCACGCCACACAGTGGCCCCCCACGCAGTTCTTGCAGCGCGTATCCGAGCACTTCAGCTCCGCCGCGGACTTGCACGTCCCCTTCAGGGTGGATGAGGCCGTCTTGTTGCTGCCATCGTCCAAGAAGGTCAGCGTGTAGCCGTCCATGCACGAGGTGCACACGCCGAAGGCGACACAGTCGCGGCATCTCTCCACCGGGCACGCAGTGCACGTCTGCCCGCTGAGGTAGTAGCCGGTGTTGCAACCCACGCAGATACCAAGCCCACATGTCTTGCACTGCGCGTCACACGCAGCCCTGGCCGTGCAGGCAAGAACGGCAGCCGCAACAGCGGCAACGAGCAAAAGGCGGCACAACACGCGAGACATGGCGGCTGCGGCGACAGAGCGACGGGGCGACGGGGCGACAGGGGGCAGTGGCGGTGAGGATGGCGAGGTGATTCGGATGGGGGAGAGAGAAACAGAGAGAGAGAGAAAGGGGGGCGGGGGCAAACCGTGGCGTGGCTGTGTGCGAGGAGCCCGGCGAGCGAGGAGAGAGAGGGCGTCGAGTTGTGCGGGGGACGTCAGCGGTGGGTGGAGAGGAGAGGGAGAGAGGATGGAGTAAGGGCAACGACGCATCATCACGCTGACATGCTGCAGCCTACCGGTGCACGCCTTGGACACCACGCTTTAGCGGAGCGGGTCGACGAGTACCCACGATGCAGCCTGCGCACTAGCTCGCTGGTGAGCGACGTGAGAGGAGCGCGATTCCAGATCCCATGCCGGTTGCGTCGTCGGCTGCGCACTTCCCTCCCATAGTGGGTCGGTAGGCAGGCATCAGTTGCACGCGTCTCGATTCCTGTTGGCTGTCGTCAGACACGTCGTGTTTATGTGCAGAGGGATCGTCCGGCACTACAGTAAGCTGGAACCCGTGTCCAGCAGTAAAGAAGACAAGCGAAGGCGAGAGACATCGCCATCAAACCAGAACGCTCGAGAAACAGAGAAGCAGGTGTTTATCCGCGCCTGTAGAAGCGGTGGCGTGTGTCGTCGAAGGGAGGAGATGAGCCGGACACACACCGGATGTTCAATCAGAGCGCCTTCTCCGCCGGACGCAGTTAAGCGGCCGTGAGGTGGCTGAGATGAGGAGCACGAAAGAGAAGAAGCAGACGAAGCAGAAGGGAAAAGCGCGGTGAGCACCGCAACGACTCTTGCGATATGTTGCGAAGAGGCAGAGAAGAGCACCAAAAAAAAAAAGAATGAAGAACTGTCCGCTGGTGGACGGCGGAGCAGCAGAGAAGTTCCGCCGCTGCGCTGGGATGCGAGCGCCGCTCTACGGACTGTTGCTGTCCACGAGGTCGGGCTGCGCGGAGGCGACCGCCGCTGTCGGAGGCGCTTGAGGAGACACAACCACCCATGTCCTGTCCAAGTGCACTCTGACGCCGCCGATGAGGTCGCTCACCGACTGGAGGGCGCACTGCTCAGCGTAGATGGTGTGGAGGCACGGTGCGCCGGAGAGCGGACCCAGGCTCTGCAGCGAGCGGCAGCAGCTGACGACGATGGTGCGGAGGTTGGGGCACCCCGCGAGACCCTCCACGGCGCGGAGACCGCTCGCACGTGCAGAAATGTGCCGCAGCTGCGCCGCCCCCGCCAAGAGTGCGAGACTCTGCAACTTGCCGCACTCGTCGGCAAACAGGCGCTCGAGGCTCACACTCCACGTGCATCCCGTATCGCCGCTGTGGCGTGTTGCTCCTGTGCAGAGTGTTGGGAAGGGCGGAGCGGCCGCGCAGCTCTTCCATGACCACAAAACTGCTGCGTGCAAAGTAGCACCGCTCCACTCTCAGAGTATGAGCACGGGACTTTGTCATGGCGCTGTTTCATATCTGGCTCTGCGGCACTGTTCTTGTCCGCGCGGGTGTCGGCCAGCGTGCGTCGAAGAGGTCGGTGGCCATTCTCCTCCGATGGATGCACACACACCGCACCATCCACTCCACATCGCCCTCCCTTCCTCCCTCCCTCCTCCACAAGGATGAAGGTGATGTACAAGCGCCTCGGTGTGGCAGACAACACTCACGGGTTCACTGATGCTGCGCGCGGCAAACGGGTCTGCCAAGGAGCCCAGCAAAGAAGGGGTGTGGGAGAGACATCAACGACTCACATTCGTGCAACAACAGCCGCCGAAACGATGGTCCAGCCTGTGCCGCACGTGTGGCGAGGCGTGTCGACGGATGCCGTGGCAGTCTCCTTGTGCCACACCACACGTACGCGTGGTGGGAGTGCGAGCTGTATGGCAGCGGTGTGGAGGAGGGAGCGGATAGACCCTGTCGCTCCATCGTCAAATGGGGGAGCGGGAGGGAGGGAGTGTGTCCCCTGCGCGCGCGTGGCTACAGCAGCGCAGCCGGGGATGATCCTGGCCCCTCTGCCTCTCACACTCCTCTCTCGGTGTGTCTGCGAGGTGTCTCCGAGCCACAGGAGCGATGACCATCGTGCGAGAAAAACGCAGTTGGGCATCACACACACTGTCGCTTCTGTCGTTTGTTCGAGGTATCTGCCCCTTCAACGAGTAGCCGGGTCGGCCCAGACACGTCATGCAGCAGGAACAACACCGACGGCAGGTCCAGCGAGCCCGTGGGCTGCGTCCAGTGGCTCTGTCAACGCGGACGGCACAGAAGCCGGGAGGGGTCATCCGAGCCCGTCGAGCCCGCGTCAGGAAACGCACCGGCGAGGCGGTCCGGAGAACGCAAGCATGCGGCCCTCATGTCAACTACGTGA
>JAECZO010000270.1:0-10752 GCA_019188245.1 Novymonas esmeraldas | reverse complement strand
TCCTGCGAGGCAGGATGCAGCCGCGCGTCCAGGCGCGGTTTGACGAGCTGTGGCGGCTGCTGTCGTCGCCAGGGCCGAACGATCCCGGCCCGCCTCCGAGCGCACGCCTCTACCAGGGCGACGCAAGAGCGCTGATGGATGCGGGGGTGTTGACGCAGGCCTCACAGCACCCTACGAGAGGGTGGGTCACACCTTTTTCCGTCGTTGAGGACAAGTCCACGGGAAAGCGGCGGAGGTTCATTGCCTGGCCTCGGATGAAGAACGCGGCAGACCCCTACGAGGCGGAGGTGCCTCTCGGCCATGTGACGGGGTACCTGGATGCAGTCTGGGGGGAGTGCGCCTCGAACCTCGATTTGAAGGCGTCATTCTACCAGGCTCCTCTCCCCGAGGCGGCGAGGGCGGCATTCCGCTGTCACCTGGAGGACGGCACGTTGGTTGAGCTGGCACGGCTGCCGATGGGATATGTCGCCAGCCCCGAGACCATGCAGCTCCTGACATCCGCGCTGGTGGGTGCCCCGTCGGTCGCGGCGGGTGGGTGCCGCTGCCCTTCTGTGCTGAAAGTCGACGTATGGATCGACAACGTGAGGATAGCAGGTCCCCGCGACGAGGTGGCTGCGTGGACTGCGAGAGTGACGCAGTTGGCACGAGACGCGCAGGTCACACTGGGAGAGTGCGAGGAGACCGCTACCAACTACACGTTTGTCGGTGTGACTTTCGATCACAGGGCACGTACGGTTCGCATCGGTGAGAAGGCATGGCGGCACCTGGTTGAGACGCCGCCCTGGAGAGAGATGCACGTGGGTGATTTGGAAGTGTTCGCATCCCGTGCAATCTTTGGTGCCGCCATCTTGGGCATCCGCCTTTTCCGGTACTACATGTTTCTCAAGTTCGTCCGGAGAAAGTTGAGCGCCCTCAATCGAGGCACTGCGTCGCTATCGACACGGGCACAGATGACACCCTATGTCGAGCGATTTGCCGATGACCTCCTGCAGGTGCTTCGACGCAACGAGGCACGGAGCGTCCCGCGGCGGGGGGTCGAGCCCTCTGCGACTTTGGTGACGGACGCGTCATTGCAGGGTTGGGGGGCCGTGTTGTTCATGGACGCTGGCCCCGTCCTGATAGCGGGCGCACGATGGCCCGAAACGCCGGGCATGATCATGCAGGCGGAGGCACGGGCGGTGCGCTTAGGGTTGCTGGCATTCCGGACGCACATCCCGAGGCGCCTCCGGATCCTCATCGACAACACGTCCGTGTTAGGAGCGGTGCGGCGCGGCATCTCGAAGTCCGGGGCGCTCGCGGTGGAGCTGCAAGAGGTGGATCACGTGCTACGCGAGGGAGGGGTTGAGGCGGAGTATCGGTACATTAGATCGGAGAACAATGTAGCCGACTGGCCATCGCGTGCGCTTGACGTCCCACGGGCAGCTTTGGCGAAGGGGTACCACTTGCGAAGGGGAGACAGGGACCCATGGGATCTTCCGAAGGATCCATGAGATGGATACTGCTTCGATGTGCTTCGTAAGCGCGATGTCTTTGTAGTAGATGACAAGCAGCGAATGGAAACCAAACGCACGCCAGACAAGAGAGGGTTTTGAGTGGAGACAGCGGGAAGATTGTGGAGCAGAAGAGGGTGCGGGTACAAGTGGCAACAAGTGTCGAGAACTCGCCAGTTATGCATCTATCAAAAATGCCGTGCTGTGTCTTCCACTCTTGGCTTCCTCCTCCCTCTCTTCTGTGTACGCCGCCGTGCCTCCAGGTCGCTGTCTCCTCCGCGTTGCTCCCTCCACATCCTCCCCAGTGGGTGACCCACCGCTCGTCGGCGGCGCCTCGGGGTGAGCACTTCGCATGTGCCGAGCCATCCTGTGATGCGACAATCTCTCGGTGGCAATGGGGGCATGCGCCGCGCTCTTGGATGACGATGCCCGTCGCAGGAGTCGGGGTGCCCAGCGGTAGCGGCTCGTGTGCGAACCTGCGCCGGCGCTGAGGGAAGAACTCGAACGAGTCCGTCGTGAATGGGCAAAGGGGAGCAGCGGAAGATGCCTGAGGGAGGTCGGCCGTGGAGGGCCAGCGACGGGTGCTCCATCAGGTCGCTGCGTTCAAGATGGCGCTGCGAGGGAGAGCAGATGGGCTTTCGGTCGTGCGCGGTTGCCGAGCCTGTCGTAGCAAATGGGGGGAAGAGGAAAGGGTCGGCAGCTCGCATGGCGAATGGCGGCGGTGGCGGCGGTTCTGGCGGGGGGCGTGTGAACACGAGTTTGACATCGCAGTGGGCAGCGCGCCACCTGCACCCCATGTCGGTGTCTTCCGTGACGCGGCGGTGAATGAACCCGAGGCGCGCGCTGGTGCCAGTGCGGAGCTGCGCAAGCACCGTTTCCCCGCTGCCGCGTGAGGGTCACTTGCCCATTCTTTTTCGTCGCCACGTTGTGCCCGGGCATCACGTTTCGCAACGCGTCATCCCTCACAGCGTGGTGTCGCGGGGTGTCCGCTTCTCGGCTGAGTCCTGTGACCGGGTCCGTGGTCCATGCTCGTGCTGCCGGTTGCTCTGACATCGCGGACTTGGCTAGTTTGTCCACTCTCTCGTTTCTTTGCGAGGCCGCATTTTCCAAGGACAGTAGTAGTGAGGTGGTCGGCGAAGAATGCGTGATGTACACCAGGAGGGCGATTCAGTTCCACACCGAGGGAGTCCACGCCCATGGTGAAGAGGAGGGGAGAGCCGAGGACAGAGCCCCGTGGGACGCCGCATGTGTGAATGTGGCGGACTTCGACACGGCCTTGCTGAGGTGGACCCGTGCGGCGCGGTTGCTCAGGAAGTCCATGATCCAGCGACTGGGATGTGCGGGTCCACGTGGAACCTCCGCGGCGCACTCATGGCTGCATCCATGGTCGGCCGAATCGAATGCTCTTGCGTAGTCAACGGGCGCGGCTCCTACTTTTGTCCCGCGCGGTCGTTGAACCACCTCGCGGAGCACAAGGTCTATTGGGTCCACTGTGGAGCGGTGTGATTGGAAGCCTGTCTGCTGCCCTTGGGGCGGCGAATCGAATCGGTCGCGGATGCGACCTGCCGCCATGCGCTCCTCAGTGGCTGGCATGGGTTGCTGGTGAGGGTGACGGGGCGGTGTCGCGTGAGCTCGTGCACTGGTTTGTTCGGCTCGAGGAGAGGGACGGCGATTCCCCTTTTCCTCCATGCACCTGATACTCTGGCTGTGGATCGCCAGCGAGGCTTTCCTTCCCTCGTGGCGGGAGCGCTCGCAGACTCTCATTGTAGATGTTGTCCGGTCCTGGCGCAGAGTCGCGGTGAATGCCACGGAGGGCCATCCCCAGTTCGCCCATCGAAAAGCCCTTGAATGGCACCGTGCTGCGGCGAGCTGGGTGGCGAGCGGTGTTTTGGACAGTGCGGAGGGGCTATGTGCACCCACCCCGCTCCGCACAGTTGCGGTTGTGACGCTTCCTGCTTCTTTATCGCTTGTCTGCGCTTGTGGTGCGGTTGTGGGTGGTGATGGTCGGGGCCCCGGTGTGGTGGTTTGCGATTCGGGTTCGTGTCGCCGTGTGCTTGTGTTTGCCGGCGCCTTGCGTGGGATAGGCCGCAGTCGGGGCGGGCTCTGGGAAGGACGTGGTTGGCAGGGGGCGGTGACAGGTCCGTTTCACGGGGGTAGCCGGCGTTGGGGTTGAGCTGGTTTTGCGAAGATGCAGACGGGGGGTGGTCTCCATCGTTGTTTCGTTTGCCTGGCGCTCCTCCCCCAGCTTCTCTACACGGCGGCTGAAAGCAGAGGCGCGCACAAAGGGCCGTGTGTCGGCATTGTGGCTGCCCGTGGCGTTGTGGGTGTTAATCCGGTGGGGGCGGGGGGCTCTCCTGTCGGGTGTGGTCTCTCCTGCTTCTGCTCCTGCGCGTGTGTGTGGCGTGGGGTGGGTTGCTGGGCCGTGTTTGCTTCCGCTGACACGAGGGGTTGTCGTGCTCTGCGGCCCCGGTGTCGGGGAGGAAAAAAGTTGGTTTTTGTGGCTGCGTTTCTGGTGGCGGGTTGCGGTCCTCGGAGGGACTGATGCCCAGCCGCTGTCCTCTCAGCTGTCGAGGGTGTGGTGCAGCTGGCGGTGATGTGGGGAGCAGGTTGTCGGAGCTGTTGGGTGGTGCTTGTCGGCAGCCCTTCAGTCGGGTGCTTTGTTTTTTTTTTCGGGAAAGCGGCGCGCGGAGGTGCCTCACCCTAGTCAGCCGATAGTGCGCTCGGCGCACCCTAGCTTCCAGCTGGCACCGGAGGCGCTGTTAGGTTTTTTTTTCTCTTTGCTGCTCAAAGTCAAATTCGGAAAAATGATCTGTGCTGAGGCTGGCTCACTCAAGCTCAGCTAGCAGTGTTGGTAGTTGCCTTGTCGGCTCGTGGACACGATTGTGCACTTCAATGACCAAAGACCTTCCTACTCTCCGTTTCTGTCGCCTCGCTTCTCAGCGTGTTGCTGTGCTTTTCCAGGAGCTTACTCAGTCAAGGATGCCCCCTGTCACACGACCGGTGCGGACGCGCCTAGAGCTCAGCCTATCATCCTCTCGCGAGCACGGATCTCGCTCTGCCACTCGTGACAGGAAAGCGGCGCCGTCTTCGTCTGCCCAAGGCTCGCAGCGCCAGTACTCCGATCTTGACCGAAACAACGGCCGCGCCGGCGGTCGCAGGGATGGCGAGGACACTTCCTCTGCAAGAAGAGCGCCGGTACTCCCTCACACATTCCTTACTCACGAGGTCTCCTCTGCAGCATATCGTAAGCTGCCACGTGCGAGGGAGGTGGAGTCGCTCGCGGAGGAAGAGTCGATTCTGCGGAAATGGGAGAACTGGAGCACTCGCATGGGCGAGCAGCTCGCACTCGAGGGCACTGTTCCTGCCGTGGCGTCAGGCCGCAACACTCCTCGCAACGGATCTTTCAGAAGCGTGTCGCAGTTTTCAAGCAGGAGTATGTCGCACCAGCAACCGCCAGGTGTACGCGGGTCCTCTCCGTTACGAAGGTGCAACGCAGATGCCTCGACGCGGTGTTCTTCACGATCACGCTCGCCACACAGTAGCGTTGGAAGTGAGAAAGTCGTGCCGTTTAAAGTTGGCGAGAGGCTGACGGAGAGTGCGGAGCGCCGGCGGCAACGCCCCAAATCGACGAGGGCAAGCCGGGAGCTGCTTTTCCGGCGTGCGCTGGGACTGGGCGAGCAAGACAGCGCATCTGGGCTCGGAGACTCCTTTGCGCACTCAACACACCAGCCGCCACCGTTGCTGGGGCCGCTCGACACCGAGATTGATCGACACCCCGGGATCTCTGAGCGTGCAAGTGCAGCGCGGCAGAGCGAGCGTGATGCGGAGACTGAGGCGAGCCTTCAGCGCGAAAGAGTAGAGAAAAGCGAGATGCTCGACAAGGAATGGACGCGTCAAGCGAAGGAGCTTCTGGGGAGTCACCAGAGGCCAGCGGCACTAATTCCTTCCGTCCAGGACCCTGTTTGCAATGGAAAGGAAGTCGTTTCTCCGTCATCAGCCGCGGTAGTGGAGCGTGTCGCCTGCGTTCCAGTGCTGACAAAGTGGCATTTGCCGCTAGGCGATCTTGAGCACATGCGGTGCGTCACCGACGTGGAGCTTGCGTTGGAGAAAACGCCAGTCCCTTTCACTGGCGTCTGCAGGAAGAGAAGCCCCGATGGAGGTCCCCTGAACAACAGCCCTGCCTGCGAGAATGATTCATCTGCCCCACTCGTCGGACACCTGTTGGATCGGAGTGCGTTTAACATTGTATTTGTGGATCATCACGTTGATGACGATCAGATGTCTGCGTATGGCATCGAGGTTCCTCCGCGTGAGGAGCACCATCCGCATGTCCTACCCGACTGGGATGAGTCGCGGAGGCGTTTTGCGCCGACACCGTTGGAGAGTTCACAAGAGTTTCTCTGAAGCTGCTCTCTAGAGATCTGGTGCTCTGTTTTTTTTTTTTTTTTTCTTACTCCGGCTGCTGCTGGCTTGACCTTGCTTCGCTTTCCTCAGTTTTTGGGTGCAGATGGTATCTGGAGGTGATTTCGTTGTGGTGCCGAGGTGTGACCCAGGATTCGCTTATAGCAGACACGACCCACTCGAGCTGGGTGGGTTGGAGGTGCTCGAAAGCGAGAGCCCGACCGCATGCCTTTTTCTCCTTTCCGTCTCGGCGCGTTGGAACGCAGAGGCGGATGTCGTACTCAGCTCGATCGTGGGTGCTACCACCGGTAACCAGAGATCAATCAGTCCTGCTTCCCTCAGCCAAAGTCTGCGTGGACTGTGCGTTCGAGGTCTGCTCGTCGCTTTCCTGTGCTCCAATTTCCTCCGCTCCACTCGTTTTGACGCCTGTGCGGTTCCAAATTCTCCACAGCTCTTTTTTTATTTTTTGTTTTTATCGTCATGGACGCCGGTGTCTCTGTCTTGGGTTCCGTGCTGTCGGATGTAACCGCCGTGTTCTCTGACATTGATGGTACCCTTGCACACTACGGCAAAACGTTGGTGACGCTTGGGTATGAGCGATGTCTCGAAGGGAGCGCTGTCGATATTGATGCAGAGGAGTCCGGGGACGAGGTCGACTTGCTCCTCCGTAGCTGCTACCCACAAACTTATCGAAATCAACGCTTTGGCGCCGCCGCACATCAGTTTTGGCAGCACAAGGAGACTGGAAAAGTACTGAAAATGTATGAGTTGTACAACTTGTCTCTGACAGGAGCTGTGATATCAGAGAGAACGATTCTGCTGATGGAGCTTTTGCAGTCCGAGGCACTTCTGTACAAAAACCTAGCGCCACCAAACAGCGACGCGCTGCATAGTGCGAGAGTACGGAGGCCTGTTGTGTGCTGTCTCATCACAGGCGCGCGAACCTCGACGCTGCTCCGTCGCCGGCAGGGAGGGACTCTTCCGCAAACAGCATTTGAGTCGTGCGAGGGTGGAGGCAAGCTGTGGTGCCGTCTGCGCCACCCGGAGCAGTGGTTCAAAGTGCACGCCACAGGTGCGGGGTCTACCAGAGAGGGCACTGTGGACGACTCGTGCTTTGTACCACACACCAGCGAGATTGCAATGGACGCTGATTGGACGAACCGGTTCGAGAACGTCACAGGCTACCGAGTGGGGAGCCCAGGTGATGAGAAAGCCGCGCTGCAGGAGACTAGGCGGACAATGTGGGCACTGGAGTCCGAGCTCAATGCAGCTGGGTTTGTGACTGACCACCAATCGTACGACACGTCGTTCCTCATCGACATCAAAAAGAGCCCGTGCCTCCGAGCGAATGCGGCGACTGACGGTCGTAGCGCGTCTTCCTACCCTGCGTTTTTCAATGACGCCGACGAGGCAGAGCGGTTCATAGTCGCGCGCTTCCAAGAAGTGTACAACAAGGAGTTCGGCGTAGAGCTTTTTGTGAACCTGGGCAAAGGGCAGATCAACGCTCGGGGGAGTGGAAAGCGTGGGGTGATGCTGCATGTGTTGCAGAAAGCAAACGAGATAGACAGGCGAGTGAATCACACCCCGGAGGATGCGAACACGTTCTGCGTCGAGAACACTGTCGCACTCTTCGACGACGAGAACGACCTTCAGTTCGCCGAGCTCTGTGGGGCTGGAATGTTGCCATCGGTGGCTCACGCCGAGGTGCTTCTGCATGGACAGTGGACGTGCGAGCCGTCCAAGCGAAAGTGGTTTCGTCCCCCAGTCGACGGCCCCCTAGGTTCTGAGTGGGCACTGAAGCAGATTGTCCTCTTTAAGCGTCACAGGGCGGCCTCGAGCTGAGGACTCCCACCGTTGCCCCTCTTTTTGACGGTGTTGGTGGTTCGTCCGATGGTGGGGAAGAAGTGCGCGGGTCATCCTTTGGCACCAGCTCCGTGGAGGCCACTTGCAGTGCACCTGTTTAGCGTCGTGTCTTTTTGCACAAGTCTGTGTCCCTTGTTTTTCTTGGCCGGTTAGTGCAGTGCTGATGCTTATCCCTGTGCCCACATTACCGGTGCGCCTGCGCCGCTGTTTGCAGAGGGGCGTCATATGGCAGCCTCACCACTCAGCTGCCATGCTTCACGGGGTGGAGCAGGATCGGCATGATGGAGGCCCCCACCGTTGGCATCAATGCAGTGCTCACTCCTCTCTCCCTTTCTACACTCTTGAGGTGTTGTCTAGCAGCCGGTTGGTTCACCGATGCCGCCGAAGCGCTTCGTGCGTCCAGGACTGAACGGCACTGTCACCCTGCGTTGCTTTCAGTCCCCTCAACTGGAAACCGAGGCACACATCAAGAAGGGGGAGCTGACAGAGCCTTTGAGTGCTGTCGCCGTGCGGGTGGGCCTGCGAGCTGGTGGCTCTGCTGAGACTGCCTCTGCGGAGCTGTGCCTTGCGGACGACCAGGGGCTTGTGCTCATGGGAAAGCTCATTGACAAAGGGGTGTACTACATCACTGGCGGAGCTCCTTGTGACGGAACAGATGGGAGCTCTGCTGCGCGAGTGAGCGCCCAAGACACTGCCACTCGTGCGGACTCTTGCGGGGCTGTGATGCAGCCTCCCGATACGGTGGTGGCGTGGGCGTTCGATCCCCGTGTGCTGCGGCACCGTTCCGAGACCAACCGTTCGCCAGAAACGCCACATCGCCTTCAGCGGGCCGTCGAGGCTCTGCAAGACAGCGAACGTGCGCGCGACATTCTCCCTGCAGAGCTCCTCACTCCCTTCACGGCACACATAGACGGGAGTCTCGAGCCGGATCTGAGCCGCGCCGCGCCGGCCGCAAGCGCAGCGAATCGCTCTCGGTGGATACCAGCGCGTCTGGCAACGCACGACGAGATCTGCTCATTTCAAGACGCAGACACCTACCGGGACTTTCTCGCGAGCGGTACTGCGTTGACGAACTTGAGAAGCGACGTGTACTGTTGCGAAGAGTCGAGCAGTATCGCGGCCCGGTTGTCGGCCGGCGCCGTAATCGACGCCACCGCCACGGTGCTGCGTGCCGTGGCAGCCGCACGACAGTGCGGCGACAGCGATGCTCGCACGGAGAAGGATGGGCTTCCCCTTGTGTCCTTCTGCCTCGTGCGGCCGCCAGGGCACCACTGCACGGCAGCGCAGCCGAGTGGATTCTGCTTGGTGAACAATGTTGCTATCGCCACTCAGCAGCTGCGCATTCAGCACGCATCGTTGTTGCCCTCGGGACTACCACGTGTGGCAATCCTGGACTTGGATGTCCACTTCGGGGAGGGCACTGCCTCCTTTGTGGAGGACATCGCCGATCCCACCACGCTGCTATACCTTTCCCTTCACCGCTACGATGAGCAGCACTTCTACCCCTTCGACGACCGCGGCGACACTGCATACGTTGGAGGGGGGCGCCGTCCAGAGTCGAGGCGCAGCATCTGCAATGTTGCCGTGCACACCAACGCCCAGGCGCCGGCGAAGTGCGAGCAGGTCATCTCGGACCACTTGCTGAACTCCGTCATGGAGCGCGTGTTTCTGCCGCGGCTGGCGGAGTTTCAGCCCGATGTAGTACTGGTGTCCCTCGGCTTCGACGCGGCGTACGGCGATCCACTGGGCAAGATGGCCGTCGAGGGCGGCTTCGCCTCTTCCATCTCTCGCTTGAAGGAATGGTGTTTGCGCGAGGGGCGCACGGCCGGCCTGGTCGTTGTGCTTGAGGGTGGCTACAACGCAGAGGCAGTTGCGCAAGGCGTGCTGTCCGTGGCCCTCGCCTTGACACTTCCACGCACGGACCTCGCATTGCAGCGTCTTCTCCACGAGAAGTTACCCAAGGTGTGGGCAGATCTGCGCCAACGTCAGGAGCGGCGTGGACGCGAGGCGAGGCAGCTTCAGCGGGAACGGACGGAAGAGGACGCTGGCGAAGCATCACCTGAGCCGTCTGTAGAGATGCCCCTGCAGGTCCCAGAGGATACCTTGCTCTTGGAGAGGCACAAGCAATGGTGTGCCGCCTTGGTGAAGAAGGTGATGCAACTACACCATGACTCCGCTGCTGCATAGCAGCAACAGACACATCGGTGTCCTGCTGCCTGTGCGAGTGCAGGCGGTCCTTCACGGCAGATCATTCGCACCAGCAGTCTGAGGATTCGAAGCTGCACAAAAAGCGTTCCTGCCTGGCCGACACATGCGCCACAGCAACTGACAGAACGCAGCAATCTCGCTTGACCAGCTGCAACAGGCTGCTCGACATGCGAGTGACGCCAGCATCCCGTCCTGGGTGACGGCGCACACACACACTCTCTGTGGTCAACTTTCTCTGTGTCCCCCCTCCCACTGGTGTCTTTTTTTTTTTTTTTCGCGGCCACAGTGGCACCGTGTACATTCTGCACGACGCCACGGAAGATGCTGTCGATGTGATTCTTGTGCCCGTGCTCCTCCTCTTCATCCATTCCACCGCCCACAGCTTCTCACGAGACCACTTTCGCATCCGGCGTACCTCTACCAGACTCCTTTTCGAGATCGCGAAGAGGACTCGACTCCTCTTCGTCTTTCTCATGCCATTTGTGTAGGGTCCGCGCTCCTGCTACTGTAAGAGCACCAGGCACCGTCACCTCTGTGACGCGAAATGTGTGCGCCGATGCAGCACGGCACCGCCTGGCTCGCACCACTCAGCGTGCGCCGCGCCTCCTCTGCGCTGCTTGTCTCGCGCGTCTCTCTCTGCGCACCCGCCCTCCCACCCACCCACTGCTCCCTTGCTCCCCCCGCCTCCTCTCCCCGCTGTGCAGAGTTCGACCGACTGCGTCCTTCCTTCTCTCTCTCCCTCCCTCTCTTGACAGCCACCGTCTCTGCACCCGTGTGTCCCTGCCCCCCC
>JAECZO010000269.1:0-10827 GCA_019188245.1 Novymonas esmeraldas | reverse complement strand
CCTCGAGGCGGCAGTGCACGCCGCGCTCGGCGACAAGAAGCTCGCGCTCGCCATCGCCGGCTGCAGCCCCGCCGCCACCACCGCCGTCGCAGACCTGCACGCCGCCTACGGGAACGCGGACGGCATGCTGCACGTCGCCGTGCGCAGCGCGGCGCGGATGGGCTCGTATGCCAACTGCTGCCGTGTTGGAGATGGTTCGCAGTAGTGTCTCCTCTCTGGCACACGTTAACGTTGAGTCCTTCCAAAGACGCAGACGGTGGGGCGTTTGGTAACGGCAGTGTGTCGCCGTTGGTCCCGACTCCAGAAGCATAGGGTGCCATCAATGAAAAGGTGGCGCCGCACACCTCTCACACAGGTGACTGATGGAAGGCTGCGCGAGTGGCAGGTTCGGTGGTGGTGAAGGTCGTCACTGCGCTATCGTTTGTGGCTGCCGAAGGAAGCGGCTTAGGCTGCGAAGAGGTCTCTTTGTGGTAGAGACGCGGGCTCTGTCGTGGTTGTTGAGGATTGTGTTTGTCGGTTTCGTTTTTTTTTCTTTTTTGTGTGTGTGTGTGTTTGTGTTTTCGTCTTTGCTCTCCGTTGCTGAAGGCACAACGAACCTGAGCCGTCTCAGCGAAGAGCGGTGCTTCACGCGGAGGAGCTGGGGCGGCGGGTGTCAACGAGGAAGGGCAATGGTGTCGTTCGTGTGTCGGGCGCATCCGCCACCGTTGCTGTGAGGAACGGGAGGAAGGGGGCTACCGACGCAACGGCGACGCCTTGCAGATGGGCTGCACCCGCTTTTTTTTCTTCTTCTTTTTCTTTCGCAGGAGCTACTCGGTCAGGATTGGCGCCGCAGGTGCAAGGAAGAGTTCTGTGTGCCGTCGCTTGAGACGTCTCACCTGCACCCCCCCCCCTCCCTCTACTCTCCCTTCCCCCATACGCACACACGCACACACACACACACACGCCATCACGAGTGCCACCCACTGCGGCTGAGCCGGGGCCCGTCATATCGCTCACTTTTTTGGCGACAGATGTGGGGTGGACGGCGTGGATGCCAGCATGACCTTTTGCCCCTGGAAGGGGCCAGTGCGGGGCCTGTGTCTGTTTCTCCGGGGCCATTCACACAGCTTATGCGTTCTCACCGAGCATGTCTCCCACCGTCTCCGGCAGAGTTGTTGCTCTTGGAGAAACCCACCGTTGGCACTGTGTTGTGGCATCTTGCCTTTTTTTTCTTCTGCAGTTGCTCTCTCTCTTTGCTGCGTCAACCGATCAGCCGGTGCACGGTGATGGGCGGGTGTGTGTACTGCAAAAGAAAGAAGGGCAGTCCTCTCCCATCTGAGACGGAGGTTTCCCAGTGGTGTCGCGTGTGCCCCATGAAAGAGACAACTCTTGTGCTAGCTGGTTCCCCATGCCACCACTCATTGCGCGCGGCATGTGTGTGTGTGTGTGTGTGTGAAAGGGGGGAACAAGTTCGATAGTCGCCAAGAGCTATGTGTTCAATTCACTCTGTCAGTTCTGCGCTGGTCACATCTTTTTTTTTTTTTTGCGCGCTTCTTATCTTTCAGTCCGCGTCCTGCGCATCTACCGCTGCAGCGACTGCGACTCACGGAAAGGAGGAAGAGGGCAGTGTGAGAAAGGCGAAGAGCCCGAGTTGGCCGTCTCTCCACCTCTGTCGACCTCCGTCCGCCCATTTCCCTCCGCCACCCTGTCGCCAACCACACCATCTTCCTCCCCTCTCCTGCACGCAAGTTTCACATCGTCGCTTCCAGTTCGCCCCTCCCTCCCCCCTTCTCTGTCTTTCCCGTTCCTCTCCGACCTGTCAGGTGCGCTGGTGTTCCTCATCCGCCGCCGTGTCGCTCCCTCACGGGCTGCCTCACTCCGGTGTGAAGCGTGGAGAGGTCTGGCAGTCTCCGCCGCAGCAGATTCTCCTGCCACACATTTGGGGACTTGCCGGAGGGGGAGAGCGCTTCTGCGACACGAGGTGTATGTGTATGTGTATGTGCGTATGTGTCCAGAGTTCATCGTCACACCTTCGTCAGAGTCCCATTCGATGGGACTCTGCGCTCGTTTTTCCTCTGCCGTGTGTGTGTGTGTGTGTGTGTTCTTGTGTGTGTCTGCACTGCCTTCATCTCTGCTGACGAGACTGTTGTCCGCCTCACCCTCCTCCACCCGCGATGGACAACGCAGAAGCGGTGGTGTGAGGCGAGGCGGGGTGGATGAAGCTCTGCGACGGTACAATTGTCGGAAGACGCATGTAGACGAGTGGCCGGACGGCACGAACTGTGCCAACGTGTTCCTCGCTACCCTTTCTAGCTCTCCTCGTCTTCCTGTTTTTTTTGTTTTTTTTTTCTTTTCAACGTGCTGTTATCGCAGCTGTCTTGAGTTCTTCTCCCATCCTTCATGTGCCAGCTTCCCTGTCCCACCCATTCAAACGTGCCGCTGTGAGCATCGCAGCTGCAGCTCTCCGCGTCTCTGTCCTTCAGTTTAAGTGTTGTTGTTTTTTTTTTGCTTGTTTGGCGCCTTGGTACGAGTACACCGGCGCATCTACTGTCGTCCGTGCTTCTGCTCTCACACGTGCCGCCGCCACTCTCCTCCACACCTCTCCGTTTCATTCCCCCGTCTCTGTATTCTCCTCGGCTGCTACGTACTAACACACACACACACACACACATACACACACACGCGCCCTCTTCTTTTCGATTCTCCATTTCGTTGTTTATTTATTTCTTTCTTCTTTCTTTCTTTCTTTTTTTCTTTTGGGTACCTCTTTTTCACCATTTGTCGCTCCTGTGGGTTCCTTACGACTGTGTTGCGCGGCAGTGGGCCATGTCGCCGTCACCCCCTGTGATCAACACGCTCCCTCCCTCCCCGCAGTGTTGCTATCTCCATCGTAGCCCACACCACACCCACGGCCGGCCAACACTCACGTTCGGTGTACACACACAGAAACACACAAACGAAGAAAGATACAAGCCCCGTGTGCTCGCTCCTCCGCCATCTCGATCCTCACTGCGGGAGGGTGCAGCCTCGCCTCACCACCGCCACCGCACGCACGCGCACACACACACACACACACACATGCACGCCGCCCTCCCACCCATCACAGACACCCCCACACGTGAGTCCCTTCACAATCCTCGACATCCTCACTGCCCTCCCCCCTTTTCCCTCAATCCCACCTGCTGCGTTTGTGCACAGCCCTCCACACCCATCACACCTAGAACAAGTAGAAAGCGCACCGCACCGCGCATCCGCCGTGCTCGCCGGTCTGACGAGTAAGCCTCATCCACGCGCACGCTTGTGGATCTTGGGCAATAAGATGTCGACAGTGGTTGGAGAAGGCGCACGAGACCCAGAAAGAAGTGACAGGTTCCCTGCCACCTAATCTGTGTTCTCGTGGGATTCTTCCCCAAGTCTGTCAAAAGGACCCTGACCGGCTTCCGTGCTGGCATCCCCTTCGCTGGACGATGACGAGGCAGGACTGGTGAGCAGGAACTGTTTCACGTGTTCGATAACACGGCGCAACACAGAAGGTGTTGCGGACCACAAATCCGCTCGGCGAAGGCGCGACCCATGTAGCGCGACGCTGCACGTGAAGATGTGGGCTACCGCACCCCCCTCCCCCTGATTCTGGCGAAGTCTCTTCATGGCAGCAGCTACATGGGAACGTGCGAAAAAGACTGCGCACGAAAGTGTGCGCGCCCAACGAAGGCCAGTACCCGGTGCGGAGTTGGAGGAGAAGAACAGCTTGCCTGTTCCTCAACCGGGTGGGCGGCACACGCGTAACTGTAGGATGTCAACCCGTGAGTTGTCGTAACATACTTTTGTGGTAGGTAGTGCGATCCTGTTCCAGCTGCAAGATGAGGGGAGCCAGCGCTCGATCGGCGTCTATACGCGCTCTATCGATGGGCCAGGCTTGCCCTTCTCGGGTGTTCTCGTCCCGAGCACTAAGTCTCCACAGGGATCGCTGCAGCGCACATACATGTGACACAAAAAAAGATGTGGTTCACCTCCATCGCGAGACGAGCAAGGGATGCCCAGATGGAAGGCGCGATGTAACCAACAGTTAGAGGGCCACGTGCAACATGAGAGAGCCAGCTAAGGGAGTCACAGCAGATGGCAATGCCAACCGATGAATGACCTGCAGATTTGTCCTCGAGGGCGGCATCAATCAGCATGTTAATCAGCACCAGTGCAGCCGCAGTCTCCGCGGTGTAGCTGCACATGGTGGAGCGCGGGCGTGACGAGATCGACGTACTTCAGTGTGTGTTCGACCGTGGCGGAATATGATTGCCGCACCTCCAGCCTTCTCCTCCCGAGCAAGCCGCGGGCCGGTGAGAGTGTAACTCCCATCCGACCATCCTTCAATGACATGAACCCCTGAAAGTTGCGCGTAGGCTCGATCACGCACACGAATGTTGGCGGAGAGCTTCGCACTATCTTTCTTTGGCGAGGGGCTGCCAGAGGGCAACAGGAAGCGGACCTTGTCCACCAATATCGATGGTGGGGCGGGGGGGTAAATGTAGGGCTGAAGGTTCATCAGCGTCTGGTGACCAAACGCGATGAAAGGGTCGATGAGTACGTTTCGTCGTGAGGGGGTGTACCGAAAGGCATCACCAGGCGGAAAGTGCGTGAACGTGCAGTACGAGAGGGCGTGTTCGGGGGCCTCGTCCGTACCGAGTTCTTCCTGGATGGTTCCGACAGCAGTCGCACTGGAGGGCAACTCTGTTTCAGCTTCTTCCAGATCAGGACGCATATTCCCAGCAGTCTCATCAAGCGGGGCAGCGTCGGGATTGAGGCTACGGTAGATAGCCATACCGACGTCTGAGTGTGAGCTTCTGATCGCATTGAATCGAATGGCCTGTTGTGTCACCATCATGGCCACTGACGGGACGCCCATTTCGATTATCGTGTCCGCCGTGCCAGCGGAGCGGACTATGCGACTCACGAGCGAGAGAATGGTGTGCCATACGGGCTCTAGTCGGTCATTCACCTTCCATTTGTCCTCCAGGACAAGCCGATTGAGGAGGGGAGGACCGTATGTAAGCGATCCAGCGGCTGCAAGGGCGAGTGACCGCCCGATGCGTGGATGAACGCGCGGCAACACTGCAGCTATCCGTGAGAGGAAGGATAGTGCATTGTTTCGAAGAAACGTCAAGTGATCCATGAAGCGGAGTCTGTAGTCCACCACTACACCCAAATACGTATGGGACTGCTTCATCAGCGTTGGAAACTCAACTGTGACCTCGCTTGACGACTCGAGCCTCAACCTGCCACCATGAAGATGGAGGGTAGACGGGGCAGTGTCGGGCTCGGAGGAGGTCGGCGGCCGTTTGCGTGTTATCCGGATGACTGGTGTAGCACCTTGGAGTTCGGTAACGTACGTGTTGAGTCCCCTAAAAGCTGTGCACATCCACTGGAACACCGACTTTGAGGACAGGATCATACCGTTCTCCAGACACCAGACATCCACCACTTTCACCAATGTTTGCATGCGTTGCAAGACGGATTTCGGTTCGTATCCACACACGAGGATAGTGAAATCGTCTGCGTACGCTGCGCACGTACCATAATGGTTCGGATGTCGAAGCACTGTTGTCGTGATACTGTCGGACACTTTCCTGACAAGACTGTCCACGAAGATCGTGAAGAGAAGAGGCCCTAGGACGGAGCCTTGCGGCACGCCGGCGTGCAGCGGGAGTCTGTCAGAATAGCGTCCGTTCACGAAGGTGCGAGCAGTGCGATCGCGTAACCAATGGCAAATGAACCGCACTAAGTAGGCCGGCGCACCCTTAGAGCTGAGGGTGCTAAGCAGTAGGTCATGGGGTACGCGGCAGAAGGCGTCGGAGAGGTCGAGGTACGCAGCCAACCACACTCCCCGCTGTCGCGTTTGCCTGCGCGTTGACCCGGACACCTTGTTCTTGTCCGTGTGACATGCAATGAGCGCACTCCCAAGAATCGTGCCCAGCGCGTCATACGCTGAACGTCCTGCTTTAAAGCCATACTGTCGTGCATGCAATGTGGGGGCAATTGACGCCACCAGTCTACGAGCCAACACACTCTCCAGAGTCCGACGAAGGAGAGAGTAGATGCAGATTGGCCGATAACTCCCGAGCTTCGATGCGTCCTTGCCACTTTTCAGCTGCGGAACCATCGTGGTGTCTTTCCATGCTACAGGGAGGAGACTGGGGTTGCCGAGGATCTGGTCAAAGACTCCTGGGAGTGCAGCGGACAGCGGTGCGGCACACCACTGCATGAGGCGAGGCGTGATGCCATCGTTGTCTGCCGCTCCAGAGAGCTTGAGCTTGCTAAGTGCCGTGCGCACCTCCCACGTCGTGACGGGTAGTGCTTCGGGAACATTAGCAGCAAGATCCTCACGGTATACTGGCGCGGACTCGCCAGAACTCGACGGGAAAAGGTAGGGAACGCTGTGTTTCTCGGCGAAAACTCTGTTCAGTGCCTCGGTCTTCTGCCGTGGTCCATAATTGTTGCATTCCGGGGCCATCGAGGGGAACGGACGGGACGGCTCCTGTGACGCGAGGGCGGACGTGTCGCCACGCGGTGGTGAGATCGTCAATGTCCTTGGGGATGCGGTGAGCAGCAACAATGCCAGCTCTCCAAGTGGTGCGAGGCAGCGTTCGTACACAGTGGCGCATGGTATGATAAAGCGCTTCTGGTGTACGAAGCATGCGCTCGAGCAGCGCCGTGGCACGTTTGAGATGCTCTGGAAGAACCAGATCCCACTTGATCTGACGTGCTCGCCGGTCGACACAGCGGCACGACCGCACGCCGCCGGCCATCGTCCGTCCCCCTACCACTGTCGCACGACAGATTGCATGATGGAGGGAGTGTGGAGAAGCAAGAATGTGAATGAATGGCTACCGCGCAAGCTTAGCCGCTTGTGCTATCCGCCTTCATGCCACATTTCAGGAATCCACTGCGTCCGCGCTGTCGCTACGCTTCCGCGGGGAACTTGTGTTTCTTTGTTGGTATACTTTTGGCCAGGACCAGTCCGCGTCCCCCACATTTGGTAGGAGGGAGATACTCCTACCGAGGACAATGGTCATTTTTTTTTTTTTTGAAATTTCCACTTACTTTGAAACAAAACCTCCCGCTGTGTTGTCTTGACGGCCTGCTTGGCTCTGTCTTGGCAGGGGTTCTACTTAAATGGATGAACCCTTCTGCACCGTCAGCGTTGACAGAGCCAACTGACGCAGCCTATTGGTTCGCTGCGGCTGCCTTCAGTTTCGTCCTGATGGGGGGTCTAGAACGACTTGGCTACATTTTTTTTTTTTTTTTGGAAGGGCAGATGAAACGAATCCAAAACAAAAGTAACACCGGAACCATGTGAACGTCTCGGACGGGGGGTGGGAACCATGACAGTGACCCTGATCGAGCGTCCGCTGGCAAAAGGATGGGGAACACACAATACTCTTGCCTACTCGCTGTCCCTGAGAATCTCCAACAGGTCAGGGGCGGTTGGTTGAGTTGTCGGTACAGGAAAGAAAAAGGGTAAGAAACAAAGGGGGGAAATGAAAAAACAGACAAACAAATACTAGAACTCCGGTGATGGTAGCTGGCTGCAACTGGGACAGTATGACCGAGTTGTGTTCGGGGGTCATTCCGTAGCATCTCCTCTGAGAACTCTGGTTTGAACGGAGATGCACCCTGAGGACTGCTCTTCCTTTTTTTTTTTTTCTCGGTGTGGGTGGGCTGTGTTTGAGAACAAATGAAGAGCAAACGAGGATGGTCGAGAGGTTTGAGAGCTTCACTGCTTTTCTATTCGAGAGAGCGCGAGAGATTCAAAGGAGGGTAGAAAACCAACGTCATCTGTTTGGTCACGATCTCCCATGTTCCGTGAAGGGCCATGTCTCCTATCTCTCTTTGTTTATACCTCTGTAGGTTTGAGTTCATGTGTTTTTTTTTTTTCCAACCTTTTCGACCTTTTCCGCGACACACTCTAACTTTTCACGGATGCGCCTTCCGCACCGCGCACTGCCCACCGCGCCACTCAGCACACGGGCACGCACACACACGCAGACGTGCACTCTCGCACGTCCCCTTGCCCTCTCTCCACTCCACTCCACTCCACTCTACTCCATCCGCCCTCCCTCCCTTCTCCTCGTCCTCCTCACGCACCGTGAATCGGCGCGCGCAGACATACAGGCGCACCGCTCCTCTGCACCGCTTCCTCACTCCGCTGTCGACCCCCGCAACCTCCACACCCACCCGCACACACAACCACACAGCCACACAGCCACACAGCCGTGAGAGAATGTCCGCCTACCAGTCGAGCAACGCCGTGGAGGTGCGCCGCGCCGAGTGCGCGCGCCTGCAGGCCAAGTACCCGGGCCACGTCGCCATGGTGGTGGAGGCGGCTGCGGCCAAGAGCGCGAAGCCGCACTTCCTCGCGCTCCCCCGCGACGCCACGGTGGCGGAGCTGGAGGCGGCAGTGCGCGCCACGCTCAGCATCAGCGCCAAGAAGATGACGCTCGCCATCGCCGGCTGCACGCCGGCCGCCACCGCCACCGCCGGCGACCTCGCGGACGCCTGCAGGCACGCCGACGGCTTCCTCTACGTGGCCGTGCGCACCGAGCGCGTCATGGGCGCCATCGCCGGCCCCTGCTTCGCCGCGGACTCCGGCGCCATCTGAGCACCCCCGCACCGCCGCACCGCCGCGCCGCCCATGAGGTGACGCCGCCCTTGTTCGCTTGGTTACCTCCGCACGCCCCCTCCCTCCGCCCGCTGCCACCCGTGTACATGGGCAACGGGCGGGTAACGGAGGGCGTCCGCAAGAGGAGCGATGGCGGACAGGAGGAGCACGGCAGGGGCGGAGGAGGAGGAGCTCGTCGCGGCACCCACCCCGCGGGGGAGGGCTGCATCGGACCAGCGCGCGCGCCACGCCGCCGTGTCCACACGCGCGTGCACCTCCCTCCTCTCCCCCCCCCCTTCCTCCTCTCCCCCATCCCCCATCCCCCTCGCTTTTCCTCACTTGTTGCAGATGTGCACAGCCCGCCACACCCACAAGAACAACGACAACAAGGAGCAGCAGAAGCACCGCGCCACGCAACGACGGGCCGACCCGCCGGCACTCGACGTCCATGTGCCTCCTCTTCTCCCACACCCTCCCTCCCTCTCTCCCGCCCGACCGTCAACAAACCTCGCTGCCGCCGCCGCAGACACACACGCACACGCAGCGCGCCGCACCCTCTCCCCCCGCCTCTGCCCTCGCACACCCGCAGGCACACACACACATACACATACATACCACCCATGGCCGCCGCCGCTATCTGCCACGCCGAGTGCGCGCGCCTGCGCGCCGAGCACCCCCACTGCGTCGCCATCGTGGCGGAGCACGCACACACCGGCAAGGTGCACTTCCTCGCCCTCCCGCGCGACGCAACTGTCGCGCAGCTGGGGGCAGCCGTGCGTAGCGCCGCGGGCTTGCACACCGCAAAGGGTGCGCTGGCAGTGCAGGGCTGTGCGCCGGTCGCGGCCACCACCGTCGGCGACCTCGCGGACGCCGCGACGAGCGCCGACGGCCTGCTCCACGTAGCTGTCCAGCCGGAGCGCGCCATGGGCTGCTTTCTGTTGGGACTCCTGCTGTGCTGCTGAGTCGGCGCCGGGGTGCGCATGCTGGTCCCCCGCCGCCCCACACCCTCCTCTCCCCGCCTTCCCTTTTCATTCGTTCTGCGGGAGTGGCGCTCGCCTCACACCCTCTCGTCCCAGCCACACGCAGCCGCTCGTCAGCGCGCGCTCGTGTACCAGTCCGCAGCGCCCACCACCTCCTCTGTTGTGGCACGCCTCGCACAGCTGCGCTAACTCGCACGTCTGTGTGTCGGTGTCTCTCTCTTTGTGTTTTCACCTGTTGCTGCGCTCGTACCGCCTCCCTCCCTTCCCCTCCCCTCCCCTCCCCTCCCCTCGCCTTCTCCGCTGCGTACCAATCCCACCGATACGGCTGTGGGTGCATGGGTGCATGGGTGCGTGTGTGTGTGTGTGTGTGTTCAGGGATCGGAGCCCACCGGCTCCTCGCCTCATCACGCGCCGCGCACCCCGCGCTCAGATGGGGGGATACCTCCTCTCTCGCCCCGTACCTCCCGCCCTCCCGTCCCCCTCCCCTCCCACGACGCCGTCGTGCGCCTGCTCCTCTCAGTGTCAGTACCCGCGTTGTGCTCAGAAATGCAATCCCACAGGTCCGTTACTCCTCTTGTTAAGCATGCCAGTGCCACTCGCGCGACAACCTCGCGCGTGTCGCTCTCTGGAAGCGCTCTTCTGTGTTCTTCTTTGTTACTCTTTTTTGTTTTTTGCGCGCCTCCCTCTCGCCCACCCGCCCCACCCGCCCACTCAACCTCTCCCCCACCCCCTCCCTCTCCCCACACACAGACAGGCACACACCCTCCGTCTGCTTCACCGTAGCGGGCTCCGCACATGTGCACACAAATCGGTCGCCTCCCTCCTGCGGCGCAAACACGCAGTAGCGCGCCGCACATACCCATGTGCAAACCAAATGCAACACACACATTGAGCACCGCACCGCGCACCAGCCGTGCTCGCACGCCGCCGGCCATCATGCGCCCTCCTCCCACCCCCACCGCGCACTGCCCACCGCGCTACTCAGCACACGCGCACGCACACACACGCAGACGTGCACTCTCGCACGTCCCCTTGCCCTCTCTCCACTCCACTCCACTCCACTCTACTCCATCCGCCCTCCCTCCCTTCTCCTCGTCCTCCTCACGCACCGTGAATCGGCGCGCGCAGACATACAGGCGCACCGCTCCTCTGCACCGCTTCCTCACTCCGCTGTCGACCCCCGCAACCTCCACACCCACCCGCACACACAACCAC
>JAECZO010000268.1:0-11006 GCA_019188245.1 Novymonas esmeraldas | reverse complement strand
TCAGGTCGGAGAAGATGCGATCGACGCTCTCGAGCGACATGCCGCACTCGTACTGGTTGAACAGCGCCTCGTAGAGGGGCTTGCCGGTCGCGGTGGAGCGGTACTGCGCCTCCTCACGCGCCAAGGCAATGATCTCCTTCAGCGTCGGCAGGAAGGCAGCGAAGTCGTTGGCGGCGCGGCACTTGGCCCAGAGCAGCCGAGCAGGTGTGTTGATGGAGGCCTTACGCTGCACAAGGTCCACCGGCAGCGCTGTCGCCTTGTCGTGTGCACGCTGCATCTCGCGCAGGTTGGCACGCTGCGTGTCACTCAGGGACGCTGCGTCTTTCGTCGCGTCTGCGAGCAGACCCGCGACCTCCGCACACGTCAGCAACTCATGCACGTGCTTCATCAACTCGGATGTCGCCGCACCGCGGGCCTTTGCGCCCTTCGGCGGCATCTTCGTCTGTGCATCCCACCCTGCCAACGCCAGCAGGTGATAGAACCTCGAGAGCTGGTGGAAGCGCTCCTCCAGCTGCGTGTAGGCGGACGACATGCTGAGCGCGTTCAGTGGCGCGAGATGGAGAGCGAGGAACAGCGAGGTGGGGGGGAGAGATGTGCGGGAGGGCTCGGGCACAGTGCTTGCGAGAGTCTCTGTCAGTGTGTGTGGGGGGGCACCAGGGTGAGAGGACGGGTGAAGAGGGGCGGCTTTGGCTGCGATGTGCACACACACACACACACACAAACACATGCGCGCGTGTGCGTCGACGAGGCGGCACAAGGCGAATGAAGGAAGAGAGGTGACAGGAGAGGGCAGCAGTGACATCACAGGCGCTCGGCAGAGAGCAGACGGTGAGTGGAGGACAACGACGATGTGGGAGGCGTGTGCGTGAGGGCAGCAGCCACCCATCGCACACACTAACGAAGACTGCGATAGATGCCGCATGGAGTATGTGTCTCTCTCTCTCTTGCAGTGGAGGACCGACACACACACAGAGAGAGAAGGTGGACCAGGTACCAGAGAGCAGACAACAAAGCCACGCAGAGGAGTCTTTTCGTGGGACCGCAGCCGGGTGCGCAGTGCGCTGCTCCACTGCCAGAGCAGAACTGCCTTGGTCACACCACCGTGCAGCGTCGCCACGCACGCGTCTCTCACGCAGGAGCACCACAGACGGCGTGCGACACTTGCGGCGCGGCTCCCATGGCGATGGCAAAGGTGTGGAGGACAAACACCCGCACATCTACACACACGCAACACACACACACACACACACACACACACACACACACACACACACGGGCGACGAGACGCAGTCGCGTCTTCGTCAAGGTGTTGCGTGCGCGTGCTGTTTTGGATGGCAGTGTGCGAAGGGATGTGAGCAGAGTGGCGGCGCAACGTAGCGTCTGCTGCGTGCCGGTGACAACAGAGCGAGCGGCAGAGGAGCACCATGCCAGAAGAGTTGCGTGTGTGCGTGTGTGCGTGTGCGTGTGCGTCACTCCTCCTACTCTCACACAGCCCATGTGCGCGCCTCTCGCGCCGCATGATGAAGACACACCGGCGGAGGAGGGAGCGGCTCTGCCCGCCCTCGTCTTTCCTTCGCCGTCTTTCTTCTTCACGCGCCGCCGCTCCACCTCGGCGGTGCCTTTGCCGGGGTGCGGGACGCGGCGGTGCGCTGCGGCGCAGGCGACATGCGGTGCTCTGCTCGCCGGGACAGGGCGGGAGGGGCGCTTTCCATTCGCTGCAGCGGCGCAGCAGCAGCGGCGGGGTGGTGGTGGTGAGTCGGTGCCGCGGTTGGCCCGCGAGCGGCGGTGTGGGAGGCGGGACGGCGGGTGGGCGGCAGCGGGGGCGGCGCCACAGGCGACGCCGCAGCGAGAGACGCGGCCGGTGCGCGGGTGGCTGGAGGCGGCGTTGGGGTGCCGGGTGCGCTGCCCGTCGCACGCGTTGCCTCGGTGCGGCCACGCGACACCGGGTGCGCTGCCCTCTTCGTCGGAGGCCGGCGTAGCAGTGCGGCTGTCGAGGCCGCGTCCGTGTCCGCCGATGCCACAGCAGCGCTCTGCCCCTGCGCCGCCGCCACCTTCACCACAGCAGCCGCGGGGACCAACGACGCGTCGCGCTCGGAGGAGCTGCGTATCGCTGACGTGCGTGTGGTGGTGATGGCAGGCGCGCTCTCAGCGCTTTGCCCTCGAGAGCTGCACGGCGGCGCCAACTCCTGCGCCACGCGGCGGAGAAGCCAGAACACATCGGCCTCGCTCCGCAACGGCGGCGGGTGCGACATGGCGCGCTCCAGACACAGCAGCATGGCGTCATGCCAGCCGAGAAGCTCCAGCGCAGCGCAGAAGGCGACCGACTCGTAGAGGGCCACCGCGTCGTCGTCGACCTCCACCGCACCGGTGCAGCGCAGCGCGGCGCTGTGGATGCACTCGCGCACGGGGGTAGAGAGCTCCTTGAAGAACCTGTGCTCCTGCCGCCACACGGTGGCGGCCCAGCAGAGCATCGACAGCATCAGATGATGCTGCGTGACGGTGCCGTCGATGGAGCGGCGGAGGCCGTGCAGCATGCAGGCCGCCCGGCACTCCTGACCGGCGCCCTTCGCCGCCGCCCAGACGTGAAGGAGGTCGTCGACGGTGGCTGGCGCCGAGACAGACCCGTGTGGTGTCGCACTGGCGCCGCTGCCGTCGGCACGGCTGGAGCGGGGCGGGGCTGTGTAGGCGGTGAAGAGGCGTGCCGGCGAGGCGGCGGCGTCGTTGGCCAGCACACCGCCCCACTCGCGGGTGAAGTCGGCGAAGACGTCGCGACTCGGCGCGACCGCCCCAAGAGGCGACCGAGGCATGGGAGGATGGGGAGGATGAAGAGGAGGAGGACTGTATGTGTATATGTATGTGTGTGTGTGTGTGTGTTGCGCCACCCATTGGTGCGGCGCTTGTGCATCTCGAGGCAGCGGGGGAAGGAGAGATGAGAGGAGAGGAGAGGAGCGGTGTTTGACGGAGGTCGCCAACCCATCTCCGCGACGGCACGTACAGGGAGACGCGACATGTCGGAGAGCAGTGGAGAGAGAGAGAGATCGGTGTGTGTGTGTGTGTGTGTCTAGCATGTTGACGAACGCACACATCACTGCAGCTGTCAATGTTGTGTGCAGGAGAGCTTGTGGGGAAGAGAGAGAGACAGACGGCAGTGCCATCGCACGCCACACACAGCACACACACACACACACACAGAGAGAGAGGAAGGCGTGAGGTGAGGGACAACACCCACTCGCTCTGCACTGCATCGTGTGCGCCGTGTCCACTACAGCCGTTACGGACGGTGACTCGCACTGTCCGCCGCTGCGGCCGGGAGAGGCTGCTCGTCGCGAGGGGCAGCGTGGCTGCCGATGTCGATCTGCGCAGCGGCGGCGGCGGCGTGGATGTGCTTGCGCCGCATGACCTCCTCCACGGCGGCCTGGTAGGCCTGCGCCTCCTCCTGCCGCCGGGCCTCCAGCCGCACTCCTTGCCTGTCCACCAGCTTGCGCAGCCGGAACAGGTCCTGCTGCCGCCGCCAGCAGCGCAGCATGCCGTAGAGAGAGCCGGCCGTCACGGAGAACCAGAAGACGACGTACATGGAGTGCACGACGGGGGTGAGGTGCACGTACGTGATCTCGTCCGTCTCGCGGCGACGTGGCCACGCGTGCCCGCGCACCATGCGCTGATCATCGCCCGAGAAGTCCTCCAGCATCTCCACGTAGTAGTGATGCGCACCGTGGCGCTGCACGCTCTCCGTGAGCTGACTCGCTCCCCAGCGCCGGCGGTAGTAGGCCAGCGCCATGTTCCACGGCCGCATCGCCAGCCACGACAGATCTGCCGCGACGGGGCCATCGTTGTCGGGACTCGGCCCCCAGAAGAGCGAGCCGCCGATGAACTCCTCCTTGCGCAGCACACCCCGCACCTGCCCAGGGGTGAAGCCCTCGCCGATGTACTGGGACAGCATCGTGCGGTGCTTGCCCGCGTCGATGGGCACCCAGCCTCTGTTCACCATTACAAACTTGCCGGTGTTCGCGATCTCAAACGGTGTCATCACGAGGAAGCCGCCGCGGCTCTCGTCGGCGTTCGCGGCGCCCTTGTAAGACGGGATGGAGCGCGGGCCGACGAGGCAGGAGCCCTCGTTGTCGAAGGACCCGTCGAGTTGCAGGCGCCGGAACTCGCACTCGTTCACCGTGGCGGTGTCGCCTGGCAGGTCCGTCAGCGGGGACTTGTCCATGTTCTTGTGGTTCTCCATCAGCTGCTGCTTCTGTCCGCGGCGAAAGATCTGCCAGATGCCGGCGTTGAAGGACATGACGCTCGTGCAGAGGAACATCACGCCCATGTAGTCCGGCCGCATGGTGAAGGGCGAGAAGAGGGGGGGGGAGGTGAGAGAAGGAGAGAGAGAGAGGAGGGCGTGCCTGCGGTTGCAGACAGTCAGCCACACACACACACACACACACCGCGCACGCAGCCGATGTAACAGCGAGGGTTGGTGGACGAGAGAGTGGAGAAGGTGATCGACACACACAACAACGAAAAGGAAAAAAAAAAAACAGTGCGATGTGCACACACTGTCACACACGCATACGCTCCCTGGTGTCTGTGCGCCTCTCTGTCTGTGTGTGTGTGTGTCTGTGTGTCTACACACTCTGTGAAGAAGAAGGAGGAGCCACTCGCCTGATTGTGTGTGGGGGGGAGGAGGAGACGCTGCAGAGGCCGCAACTTGATGCGCTGCGGTGCGACAACCTCGCGGGCTCCACTCACCCACCCCAGCCCGCAGCAGCAGCAGCAGCAGCAGCGGCAGCAGCGATGGTGGTGGTGGTGGTGTGTGCGATAGTGGAGAAGAAAGGAGGATGGAGAGGGAGAGAGACAGGTGGACATGGTGGTGGGAGTGTGAGGAGGAGGAGCAGGAGGTGGGGAAGAGGTGGGGGGGCGGCGCTGCTCCCTGAGACGCAGCAGTCGCCGCACCACCGCTGCCGCCACAGACCATCGCGTCAGGTGGACAGCACCGCGCACGTGTCAAGTGACAGAGAGATGTGTTGGTGTACACGCCGAGAGTCGGCCCTGCGTGCCGGCGTCCTCCGCGGCGGCAACAGACGCGCAAGCAACCCAGCAGGAGGAGTGGACGAGGGGGTGGGGAGGCACAACACCGCATCGCGGCAGGTCTCACGACGGTGTGGCGTGGTGGCCAGATGGCACGGCCAGCGACGGCAGTGACGGGGACGGTGAGGAGGAGGAGGAGCGCAGGTACGGCGCCACCTCCATGTAGAGGCGCTTCATCTCGAAGAAGTGGCTGCGCGACTCCTCCACCGCCTCCGCGTAGACGTCGCACTTCTTCCGCAGGCGGCGCAGCTCATCGTGCAGCGTGAGCACCGGTGCGTTGCCGTCCACCGTCTCGATCGCCCCACGACACGCCTTGGCCTCCACGCTGTAGTGGTTCTCACCGAGTTGGGAGTGCCGCCGCTGCGCTCGCTCCTCCTCCAGCTTGCGCTGCAGAATCGCGTTCTCGGCCCTCAGTAGTTGATTGTGGCACCGCAGCTCGGTGAACTCGCGCCTCTCCTCCGCCGTGAGCGCCGGACTGCTGCTGATGCCGCCGCTGCTGCTGACATCTGTTGCAGCAGCGGCAGCAGCAGCAGCAGCAGCAGCAGCGGGGGAGGCGAAGGCGGGGGAGGCGGAGGCGGGAGAGGGCTGATCCGCGGCGCCAACACGACTCATGATTGCTCTGTGTCTGTCTCTCTCTCTCTATTTTTGGCTTTGCAGAGAAGGGTGTAGCAGCAGCAGCGATGTGGGTATCACGATGAGGTGGGGACACAAGAATATGTGTGTGTGTATGTGTTGGGTGTGTGTAGCTGAGAGCTGCCGGCAGCAAGAGTGCGTAAAGCTAATATGTCTACGTTTGGATAGCTAAGTAGGTGCATGCGCGTGTGTGTGTGTGTGTGCGTGTGTGTTACAACAAGAAGAGAGAGAGAGACAGGAGTCGAGAACAAACGTATGATGGCACCGCGTGTCGCGGCCCTGCGTCACCTCTGCTCTGCGCACGCAGTGAGACGTGCATCCACGTCCATAGAGTGTGGAAGTACACGCACAGACACGGACACGGACACGAAGACGAAGACGTGTGCGCGCGCGTTCACGCATGATGAGCGTCATAGCACTTCTTTTCTTCTTCTTTTTCTTTGATGTTGGTGTTGTCACGGAAGTAGCAGCACGTGTACACACGCACATGCACACGTGCGTGTGCGCTGGGGACGACAGTCAGGGGGGAGCGAGAGAGAGAGAGAGTGAGTGAGGGGGGGGAGAAGGAAGTGACTGTGGTGGTGGCTCATGACACGCCGCTCCACACAAACAGAGTTGGGAGACGAAACAAAGGGGGGAGAAAGAGAGAGAGAGAGAGGGCGAAGAAACGCAGAGAGATGGTTGGGAGAGTCGAGGCACGTCGTCGAGTGGACTGCACAAGTTGAACGAGTTGGGAAGAGAAGGACAGAGAGAGAAATAAAGTGATCTCGTGCACGTTGTGAAGGGGGGGAGGGAGAGAACGTGCGCGTTGTGTCCGCGCTGACGGCGGAGTACCGGCGTCTCAGTGCTCTCGTGCCCTGCGCAGCCACGCACAGCTGAGCAGCACCACGGCCACAGCGCAGGCAAGTGCGTGGGTGCGAATACTCGGACCTGCAGTTGCGGAGCCCCAGCCAGGCGGCGCGCGCGGTGCGTGGGCGGCGAGGCGCCCCATCACGCCTGACGGGCCGACGTGGATGGCACCTCCGTTCAGCGCCGCCGCATCGGCCGGCGCCACGGCACACTCACCCTTCTGGGCGACAGCGCACCCATCGCTGCGCGTCGCGGGGGTGTGCGAGTCACATTGTGCGGCGGCTGTCCCGCCTGCGTCGCCACACCCGCCGAGCTCGTCGGCTCCGAGCTGGCTCGTGGCAGACCAGACGACCGCCGCGAGCATCTCATGCAACGCACGCATCTCCTCCGCTGACGGTGGCTCCCCGTCGTCGCCGTCCTCCTCCTCCGCCGGACGTGACTTGCACGCGATACCGGTGAGGCTGAGAGGGATGAACATGTGGCGGCCGCGCACCCGCACCCGCGTGAGCGGCTCGGTCGAAGACATCAGCACCACCGGTGGGCGGCCACAGACGAGGAGGCGGGGGGGAGGCGGGAGGTACGTGGCAGACGTAAAAGAAAATACTAAAGCAAGAGAGGAGACGTGAATGAGCTTGTGATGGGAGATGCGGCAACTACGGATGTACGCACGTATGTGACAGCGACGGGCACACTAAGGTGCACCACGAAATACTCTGCAATGGAGGACGGACATGCGTGTGTGGGTGCGTGTGTGTGTGATGCGGAGATGAGAAAGGTGATGAGAGTGATGGCAGCGTTCGGGCGTGTCTGCGTGGGGCGGACGTCACGCAAGCGGAGGACGTGCAGCGTAGGTGTGACAGATGTGACGGCGACGGAGGCACGCCACCCATGACAAGAGTGAGAACGGTGAGAGCGAGTCGTGCACGCTCCGTCCTCGGCTCCTCTCTCTATCTCTCTCTTCAGCTCTCGAGATACTGATGGGGGGGCGGAAGGAGTGGTGAGGCGGCACGTGCTTGAGAAGCGCCATCACAGCAGAGTTGTGCGCACAGTAGGTCGCAGAGCGGCGGCGGCGGCGGAGGAAAGAAGGAGAAGAGGGAGAAGGAGCAGCAGCGGCGCAGCAGTGCGCACGACGCCGAAGCAGCGGCTTGACGTGCACCTGTGCGGGAGACAGGAGAGGAAAGGAGAGGAGAATGTGTGCGAGCTCGTCTGCCATCGTCCCCCTGCAGACCCATCGCTGGTAGAAGAGGAGAGAGAGGGGAGGAGACACACTTACACACACACATATTTACAGAGAGGGGGGTAGAGGTGGTGCCAAGAGGAGGAGGAGGAGGAAGCCGCACAACTACACCGACGCCGTTCAAGAGAAGCAAGGGGTTCGACAGAGCGGCACCGCGAGACATGTACATGCGCAACGTAAACTACAACGGCAAAGAAGAGGAGATGTGCGCGTTGCACACAGAGACAGAGGAGAAGAGAAACACACCAGGAGAGCAAGAAATCATGACAGGAGAAGAGGCAGCCGCGCAGGCACCGAGAGTTGTGGAGGGGGAGGGGGAGGTGGACAGCACACGGGGGTGTACATGTGTGTCCATGTGTGTGTCGAAATGACGTCATGGCGCCTTCTTGGGCATCCGCTCCGCCGCGGCCCACGTGCTCAGTGTATCCGTCTCGCGGACGACGAGGCGGCGGAGCTGCATGTTCTGCTCATCCACCCGGTCAGCGTACGTCGTCACGAGCTCGAGGTGCCGCTGCATCCACTCGCTCAGGTGGGCGGCCAGGTTCAGCCGCGTCACCTTCACAGGACAGCCGTAGCGCGAGTAAGGGCACACGACACTGTCCACGTGGTCCTCCTCACCGCCCGCCTCGCTCGCGCCATCGGCACTGATGGCGCCGCTGCGCCAGCGACGCCCGGCCGCCGGTGACCGTTGCGCCGCCGGCCGGTCAGCGAACGACGTGCTGCTCGTCAGCTCCACCGGCGAGGTGCGGGAGGAGTGCGCGTGGGTGAACTTGAGAGTGCCGGTGCCCTCGTCAGCAGCAGCGGCGGCGGCGCCGGGCGCCACGGCCGACTCTGCACTGCCGACGCCGTGGATGTGGGCGGAAGATGCGCGCGACGAGGTCCCTGTGATGTTGCCTGTGCCGGCGCTGCGCCCGTTGCCGGGCTGCGCGGCCACGCTGGAGCAGGACGACGCCAGCGTCTGCGAGTCGTTCATGGACGGCAGAGCCACGATGCTCTGAGCCGCGCTGCGCGGTGATTGCGTGGTCCGGCCTGGGTTGCGCGCGCAGCCCGCCACGTGCCCCTCCAGCCGCTTCTTGCGCACCCCTTGGAGACAGTGCGGGCATGGAACCTTGACCGCGTCGCAGCTCTGCTCGTGTGCCGCGAGCCCCTGTCGACTCTGCACACCCCCGCAGTAGCGGCACTTCACCCTCGCCTCCGCGCACTCCTGCTGCGTGTGCTTGTCCATCAAGTAGCGCGGCACCATGGCGCCGCACGCGGCGCAGCGAAGGGGTTGGCGGTGGCAGCGTCTACTGTGGTTCGCTGCCTCGCTGCGGAGCATGCGCTCGTTGCAGTGCTGGCAGCGCAGTGGCACCTCCTTGCACTCTGAGATGTGCGCCTCCAACTCCGCCTTCTCCACCTCCTGACGGCAGTGGGGGCAGGACACGACCTGGCGCTTGCACACGTGCCGGTCACCAATGAAGATGGGCTGACCGCACGTCTTGCACGGGATCGGCTTCACCCCGATGTGCGGGTTTGCCGGCCCCTTCAGCTCCTTGATGCGATCCGCGTAGCGGAGGGTGTTGAGTGTGTCCTCGCAGTGGCTCTGGCAAGGCGAGATGGCCGCGATGACGCACGTCCTGCAGCGGCCCACGAAACTCTCGCGCAGGATCTGCGTCAGCTTCGAGCCACGGAACGGGATGTGCCGCTTCCGCATCGTCATCGCGCGGATACACTCCTTGAGGGCGAGCAGCGACTTGTTGATCTCAGCCCCCTCGCGCCGCGTCCGCGCATCGGTCTCCGCCGTGTCAGACGCACGCTCACTGCCCGCAAGGTCCACGAAGGTGATGCGGCCCAGCTGCGCCTCGCTATTACTGCTGTCCATCAGCCTCAGCTTCATCTCGAGCACCGCGTGCGAGCGCGAGCTGCGGTCGTTTGCGTGTGTCGTGCCTATCGCCCGCAGCTGCTGACCGCTCATCATCAACGCGTGGACATCGTCGACGGAGCCCACCGTCTGCTCCGTGATGCCCATGATGTGCACGTTCTGGTACTCGTCTTGCAGCATCTTCACCTCGGCCCTGTCGTTGAGCAGGTCGAACAGCTTTGCCCCGTACACCTCGTAGAAACTCGCGGACATGGTGCTGTTCTCGGTCATGGAGAGCAGCTCTGTCACGGCAAGGCTGTACAGACCCGGCCGCTCGCCGGTCCCCAACATCGTGTGGGTCTTTCCACTACCGGTTTGTCCAAATGCGAAGATGACGGCGCCGCCGCCCTCGCGCACGCTCTGCAGGAGCGGCTGACAGCACTCCCGATAGACGACCTCGTTGCTGCACGTCTCGCCGAAGACGTGGTCGTAGTTGAAGTTGCTCGGCTCGATGATCGGCGTGAGGTCAAGCTTCATGCGCGGCTCGTACACAGTGACAGACGCACCGCCGCCCTCGCCGCAGCGCACCACGTCGTTCTCATCCTCCTCGCGGCCGGGGATGCGGGGGCGCTTTCGCACCGCTACAACGATGGAGGAGCCCGCCAACAGTCCACCCGGGGCCACGCCAGAGCCGCGATCTGCTGGCCGGCTTGGCGAATCGCCGGCGGGGCTGTCGTCTCGCATCGCTCGGCGGTCCCTCACCCCCACTCACCCTCGCCGACTGCCCTCTCGCTTGCCGACCAACGCAGCCCTCACACACCTTGCAGCAGCAGCAGCAGCAACAGCAACAGCAGCGTCCAACGTGCTCACCCGACACAGAAGCTCGCGTACCGCCTGCCCCACCAATCCACCCCCACTTCCGCGCAGGTGCAACAGTGCGTTTCAGTATGAACGCGTGTGAATGTGTGTGTGTGTGTGACGGTGTGTATTGGTTTGTGTGTGTGTGTTATTGAAAAAGGAGCTCGGACACCGTTCGCACGAGCGTGACCACAGACCCGCCACACACCGGGACTGTGCTGCAACAGCGAACGCCGCTCGCACGCAGACAGAGAGACAGAGGATAGCAAACTGGAAGGAATGGACAGGTGGGAGAGAAGGAGTGGAGAACGGGGGAGTGATCCGTCACGCCAACTGCTGATCTTGCACCTGCAGGCCTATGCACAGCCTCACACATGTATGTTCGGCCGCCGTTGTGAGTCGCCTCACCTCCCCCCCCCGGCTCGCCTTCGCGCTCTTACGGCTCATCTCACTGTGACTACCACCGATCCCCACAGAGGGGGCCTTCCCCCTCGCGCGCCGAGCACATCGGAG
>JAECZO010000267.1:0-11079 GCA_019188245.1 Novymonas esmeraldas | reverse complement strand
ACTGAGGAGGACTGGTGGGAGGGGACACACACGCGTGTGTGTGTGAGGAGGAGGAGCATGCGGAGGGGTGGGTGCACGGTGACGCTGCTGCCGCTGCGGTGGCTGTGTGCGAGAGCCTGTGCGTGTGCCCGTGTGTGTGGCTGACATCTGCCGACGCGGCGGTAGTGTGAGATCGCTGTGCGCACTGCTCCTCCCCTTACGACTCTGCACCACGCCACCTGATCCACGGCGCATGGGCTGCTGCTGCACGGCTCATCCACAACAACACACGTTCCTGCAGACGTGCGTGTGTGTATATGTGTTTGTGTCGTAGCGGTCGCGTCCCCTGCGTTCGCCACCTACTTGATTTCAGTTTTGTTCTTGACTTGGTTTCCGTTCTCTTTTGTTCTTGTTCTTGTTTCTTTTTGTTTTCCTTTTACGTTCTCCAGAACGCCGCTGTTGCCCACACACACTGCCAGTCTGCCGCTCTCGCGTGTCTGAGCCATGAAAGTGCGCTCTGCGCAGCGTGGACACCGACACACCGACAGGCCGACGCACCCAGCCGCATCTCTGCACAGACAGAAGCTCCGACGCCCGCTGATCCCGAGAGTGTGGGCGGTGGGGAGGAGCCTCGTGTCTCTCGTGTGTGTGCTTCTCTCTGCGTGCGTCTCTCGGCGCTGCTGGTGACGGCGGCGTGGCTCTCTGTGTTGTGTGTCACGCTGCACAGGCGTGAACGTGCGTATGTGTGCGTGTGTGCTGGCGAGTGTCGCACGGCGGGTGTGCAGGAGACACGTCCTCTCCTTTCTGTTTTGTGTGTTTCCTTTCGCGTTGTATTTCGTGCTGTGAGATGTCCCGTCACCGCTGCGTCGCGGGAGCGGCAGCGCGGAGGCGTCCACGCGTGCGCGAGCTACTGGGCTGCGGCATCTCTGCGAGGCGATACCGAGCGTGGATGCTGGCACGTGTCGTGCCTCGACGCGTGGGGTGTGTGAGTGTCTGTCTGCGTGTGCGAATGTGTGCGGCACCCGCGCTGTCGCCACACTATCCTCTCTCTCTCTCTCTTGTGTGTTCCATCCACCGCCTCTGTCGACTCGGCAGCGTGTCGGCACATGTGCACGTGCACAAGTACACAACACCCTCCTTTTCTCCCTGCCCCCCTCTTGGACGAGTCTGGTGACGCCGGCGATGTGTGTGTGTGTGTGTGTGTGTGTGTGTGTAGCTGAGGGAAGCAGCGGCGTGTCTGCCCCTCCCCGCCTCCCGTCTTCCCGCCCTCCCGTCCTCCTTCTGTGCGAGCTGCGTACCGATGGAAGTCGCAATGGCGCTGCCCACTGCTAAACACACACTCTCTCTGTCCTCTCTGCGTCTCTCTCTCCTCTTCCTTCCTCCCCCACCACTCACCCATCGTCGCATGCACCATCCCACACACCCACACACATACACACACATACTGACTGCCGTACGTGCTGCACTGCTACATGTGTCCAGACTTCTCCGCCTCCCTCCTTTCCTCGCACGCAAGGCTCCACTCGCTGTGGACGTGTTCTTGCCTTCCGCCCTCCACATGGTGCTCTCTGCTGCGCTCACTCATCTCCACTGACACACGTGACGGAGCGAGTGGGACAGAGAGAGAGAGCGCTGTCAAGGCGCCGCTGCGCTTCTGTCTCTCGCAGTGCCGTCGATGATACGTACACACGTACGCAGTGAAGATGCGACTCGTCGCCAATCATGAGTGTCCCCTCGTTCCATGCACCTCCTCTTTCCTTCATCGCCACTCCTCGCTCTGTTTCTGTCGCGCTTTTCCACTCAAAGTAAAAAAGAAAAGTAGTTGCGCAGTCGCCGCGTCGTCACTTCTGTTTTCTACAGTGCTGCACCCAACATTTTGTCTCTCTTTTCTCTCTTTATGATTGTCAGCCGGCACCTCAGTTTTCCTGTCAGTTCCCACCCTTCCCCTCCCTCCTCACTCCAAGGCAGGAGTACCGCGATGGTAGTAGGATGGCAATCCAGTCCCCTAGTCGAAATGCAAGAGAAGCAACACCGAGTACCCCCTGCCTCGGTTTGGTGTCCACAACAAGCGGTATCGAGAGACTGCGGTTGTTGGTTGGGAGAAAGAGAGAGAAACGTGGTGACATGGCACATGGTCGCCGCGATGAGCTCAGACAGATGAGGCATGCAGTACTTGTATCCGACATGTCACAATCTACTCTCTCCCATCCTCTCTCGCACATTCCACAAGAGCCCCGTTCACGCGATGCGGATGGAAATGGAGCCAGAAGACGAGGTGCTCCTCCTTTGGCTCCTCTCGCAGGCGGAGAGGGTTCTGGTGGAGGAGCGAGGCAGCAGCTATTGCCCGTTGACAGAGAACTGCCTGCACTACGTGATGTGCCTCGTCCCACCTGCGCGCTTGTCGTGGCTCCAGAATGCCCTCTCGCGGCGCAACGTGATGTCGAGCTTTGTCGCGGACGGAGGTGGCGCTCTGCTGGCCCTCGGATGCGCCGCCCCGGTGGCTGGGTTTGTCGGCGGCATCACCGTGGCCCTTTTCAACTTCTTCGTCTCGTTGGTTCGCGATGCAGAGATCGGTGGCGTGCAGTCTGGCTACACGAGCGGTGCTGTGCGGGGAACACAGAAGGCGTACGAGGCCGCGCAGATGGAAGCCATGGTGGCGCTTCAGCGCTCACGGTTCCACTGAGGTGCCGGAGGAGGGACAAGCACACATCGCAAGCACTTGGGTCCTACGCCAGCCCGTAGCGTGACACGTTAGCGCACACCACCCAGCACCACAATGGCGACTCCGTTGCTCGCGATGGATGTCTCTATGTTCACGCCCCTCTTTGTTTTTTTCCCCCTCTCGTTCAGTCTCTTCGCCCGTGTGCTGCTTCCCCGTTACTCCCCTCCCTCCCTCCCTCTCTCTCTCTCCACAACAGAAAAAGAGAAGGAAGAAGTGACGGAGATGGAAGACCTTCACGAGTCTCAACACGACTGCTTTTCTTTTCCTCAGTGGCGATAGCGTCCTTATTTTTTTTTTTTTCTGTCTCTACATTCTATTCCCCTTTACCCCGTGTGCTCTCGGCTCAAACAGAGGAGAGAGACTTTGCCATTTGTGTTCTTCCTCTTCTCTCGCTCCTGCTTATGCCATTCAGTTTTCCTTTATCAACTCTGTGCGTGACTGTCTTGTCAAATGTGGTCATTTCACCCCCTCACCCTTCAAACTTCAGGGCAGTGGCCGTGCAAGTGAGGCGGTAGAGAACGTCTCCCCTCCTCTTGTGTTTTAATACAGCATCCCAGGCTGCGACTCTAGTGCCTTGACTGATGTCCCAGCGACGATCTCGCGTGGCGGTGCGCTGAGTGAGCGAACAACCTGCCGCTGGAAGGAGGCCGCTGCCCTTCAGCTGTGCTGCCCACGGCCGCACACGTGTGAATAAGATACCCCCCTCCCTCCCTTCTCCACGCCTGATCTCTCTCACAGCGTATCTGTACGAAGGAGGACCAGAGGGGAAACGCCGAGGCAGAGCATTTACCAACGTTACTGAGCTGTGCGCTGTTCGCGGCCCTTTTTGTGGGTAACCGGCTCTCTTTCTGTTGGAAAGAGGGTGTCGCTGTCTACCTGCTCCTGAGGGTTGCAACTCCGTTCTCTCTCTGGACGGTGTCGGCAGTCACACATGCAGTGCCGTGGTCAACACGTCGCTGGTTGGTGTCTCACTCGCGGTGGCCAACACACCGTCCGCCATGTTTCCCGACAAGGTAGTGCACTGAAAGCGTCTTCACCAAGAGGCGAAAAAAGAGAGGTGAATACCACGATGGTGAGCACTCTAGGAAGACTTCTGCTGGGTACGTCCTGCACCGCTGATGCACAGACGCACACACACACACACACACACACACACACACACACACACACACACATGCACAGGTAGAGAAAAGGAGCGCCTCCATGACTTTGACTCCGCGTCTCGCTATCCACTTCCTCTTCTTCTCCCCTTCATTGCTCTCTCGCACCCTCCACACTACCCACCCATGCGGTGCCCTCGCTGCCCAGACATCAAGTCCGCCGTTCTCTTTCTCTCCTCTCGCTCTTCTTGCCCTCCTTCTCCCACCCCCCGTCTCTCTCTCTCTTGCCCGTCGTCGTCTTCACCGTCGTGTTCGCGCCAACCTCTCTCTTTTCCATCGCGGTGTTTGTGCGCCAGTGCCGGGTCTCGAGTCCTCCAGGCGCACCTTGTCCACCAGCCATCATCCGTCCTTAGCAACGGCCAGGACAGCTCTACACAGACCAACACGCAGACACACAAACGCTCTCGTTGTTGTACTCACCGCCTTGGTGCCTCCTCGACTCCACGATGCGCCGCTCGCTGCTGAAGACTGCCGTGGCTGCGGTGCTTCTCTGCGCGGCTGCGCGCGGCTGGGCTCAATACATGGTGTCGGAACCCGAGGAGATGAAGGAGCACCACCGGAGTTTCGATGCGCTGCCGGCGCGGACAGTCAGCACTCGCGTGAGCCGTGGGAGCCGCGTGGCGGACACTGCTGGACGGCCCTTCGTGATAACGGCGCCTCCTGACTGGACGCCCATCCGCATCGCCGTCTTCACGTACGACATTGCCGACAGCAGCCGCTACTGCACGAAGGCCGGACAGCGGCGTCCCGACATGAAAGGCAACACCGTCATCTGCGGGCCCGACGACGTTCTGACAGACTCCAAGAAGCAGACGCTGCTGGAGTTCCTGATCCCTTCGGCGGTGCGGCTGCACGAGGAGCGTCTCAGTGTGCAGCGTGAGAGGGGCAATATTGTCGTCGACCGAGACACCTTTGTAGCTTCCAAGTGCCGCCATTTCAGCATCCCTGATTCGCACATGAGGGAGGGTGTGGCCAACGCCGACTTTGTCCTGTACGTGGCGGCTGCGCCGACGGTAGGTGCCTCTGTTGCTTGGGCCGGAATGTGCCAGAGCTTCCGGAATGACCGCCCGTCTGTTGGCGTCGCGAACGTGTCTCCGAAGCACATCACCTCCGACCAGCAGGCGATGCGCACCATCGCACATGAGATCCTGCACGCACTGGGCTTCAACTTTCCTGTCTTTGAGGAGCGGGGCATGGTGAGCCGTACGTTTTCGCTGAGGGGTAAGTGGAGGGTTCCTGTGATCAACTCGCCGATGGTGGTGGCCCAGGCGCGTGCACATTTCGGCTGCAAGACGCAGACCTTCTTGGAACTAGAGGACATGGGCAGCAAGGGCACGAAGCTGTCGCACTGGAAGCGCCGCAGCATGAAGGACGATCTGATGGCGTCGTCCAACGGCGCCGGCATCTACTCCGCTATGACGATCGCTGCGATGGAGGACACGGGCTTCTACAAGGGAAACTACTCCATGGCGGAGCCGATGATGTACGGCCGGAACGTCGGCTGCGGACTTGTGCGAAAGAAGTGCGTTGTCAACGGCGTCTCACAGATCCCGGAGATGTTCTGCGGGTCTGTCAATGCCACCGAGCTGGTGTGTGCCTCTGACCGTCTCAGTGTCGGTCACTGCAATCTCGTCAACCACCCCTCGCCGCTGCCCCGGAAGTTTCGGTAATTCGCCAACGCAACTCTGGGCGGCGCCGATGAGGAGATGGACTACTGCCCTTATGTGGAACCGTTGAGCGAAACAATGTGTTCCTTTGATGGGAGAGGATTGAGCGGCAGTGTGTTCGGCGCCAGGTCGAGGTGCTTCGATGCCCCTGCTGGCTTTGCGGAGAGTGGGCAGTCCAGCGCTCAGTACGGCCTCTGCGCCAAGGTGCATTGCGCCACCACGACCTACTCCGTAAAGGTAAGGGGTGCGACGATGTACACTCAGTGCTCACCCGGCGCTACCTTGCCGCTCTCCTCGCTGAGCTCCGAGTTTTCCGACGGTCACATCACATGTCCCCCGTACGACTCGGTGTGTGGCATGCATGTGAGCACCACGAAGGCCCTCCGACGTGGCGCTGCTGGAAAACGAGAAGGACGCAGAGGACAGTCCAGCTGAGGCAGCTGTGACGCTGCTTGTGTAGCGATGCCCCGGTGTGTCCGCGTGTGCGTTTGTGTGACTGTAATACTGTGTGACTGTGTGGTGATCGTTGTTTTTCTGGACAGTGATCACTTCTATCGCCCAGAGAGCACTGCCGGCTGACATGCGCCTTTTTCTTTTCTCTCTCGCATCCGGTGCCTGATGGTAGTGTTGATGCTCTCGTTTGTCTCGATTCGCCTCACGTCTTTGTGGTGTCTCTGCCGCGCCACCGCAGGACGGAGCCGCGTATACCCACCGATGTGCTCACACGCGATCTGCTTTGTGGACTGCTGTGGGCTGCGTGTGGTGCAACGTGGCAGGCCTGCACCTCCGCAGATTGCCTCCTTCTCTCTCTCTCTCTGCAGGCGTGCTCCCTGGCGTATGCGGACGCGTCAGAAGTCGCAGCCAGAGATTTGCGCGTGCCCCTGAAACTGCGTGTGTGTGCGTGTGTGTGCGTCCCACCGACTGAGATTCTATTGCATTATGAGGTTTGAGTTGTGCCTCGCTTTTCTTCTCTGCCTTTCTCTTCTTGCAAGTGTGTGTTCTTTTTTTTTTTTGTGCGCGCGTGTGCGTGCGTGGGGGTTTCGTGGTGCTTGCTGCTTGAGCACCGCTGCCGCACGTACACCTGCCGCTGCGCTGTTCCTTCCCTTTTTTTCACTTGTGTTTTGTTCATTTCTGTGCTCCCAGCTGTGATGTCAGTTTCATTCCGTTCACGATGGCTCCTTTTCCATCGCGGTGTCCCCAGAACATCGCTGCTGGACAGCTAGAGACACACTCTAGGAGCCAGGACCGTGCCAACCATGGTGATGGTGCACACTGGAGGGCATGCACTCATGTGTGGTGCATGCGCTTCAATGGCCGCACCTTCCTCCATCTCTGCGAGCGTCCGTTCTTGACTGCGCCCCCGGCTATGCTGCGGAAGTATGACGTGCACTTGTCCCACTCTCTGTGTGTGTGCGTCACCGTTGTGTCTGAGATGTTGACTGACCGTGGTGCTGAGTGTATCCCCACTTTTGTCGCTTCCATTCTCTTTTCACCTGTTCAAATGTGTTGGCACGTCCGTGCCGACCAACCTGGACAAACGAAACGATGGCGCCGAAAGGACACACCCATCTTCTGTTTCTTTTCTTTCAATTATACGTCGTCACTTGTGGGATGTGTTTAAACTCCTCTTCCCCTTTCTCTTTCTCTTCTGCCTTTGCAGCGAAATCGAATCAGAGCCACCGTGCGTGAGAGGTGGCGCACCTTCCCTGGCAACTCTCCAAGAGCCTCCGTGTCTCTTCAAGACGCGCTGAGACAGAGACGTCTCCGACTCGCGCTCTGCCGTAGCAGTCCTGCACGCGCTCCATTCAATGCCACGGCCACCATGCATGAGTATCGACTCCCACAACAGCCAACTGACAAACACCATTGCCTGCCATTCTGCTACCCCCTCCTTATCTTCACTCACTCACTCACTCTCCTACACGAACGCGCGCGTGTGAACACCTCTTCTTCGCACAACTGTGCAGATGTCCGAGAACTGGGACATGACTGCGGCGAGGGCTAAGCTACGCACGCTGCTGATGGGAATGCACGATTCATCTGCTGCCCCCTCACACGGTGGACGGTCTGCCGTGGGTGGCACGGTCGGCGTGTAGGAGGCCGATGCGTGTGTCCGTGGCTGTACTGCTTCCTCCGCCTCTCCGTCACGTGTGTGCGGTGCGCGCACGAGAGCAGCGGTGCACCTCGAACGCTACTGCACTCATCCACGAACAGACACACATACATGTGCGTGTATCATCGCTGTTGTTCTCGTGCAGCCGCGCGGTGTGCATCGTGTGCGGGTGACAAGAGACCCAGGCACAGCAGCTGATGTTGGTGTGGACTGACCCACACGCACGTCTGCCGACCGGCTTCTACGAGCACACCTCCGGGCAGAGGCTCCGCTGTGCGTGGTGGTAGGGGTGTGTGTGTGTGGGTGAGGTGCCTGCAACGCGCACCGTCTCCCTCCGCCGACTCATTTTGTCCCCGATCACTTCATCAGGGTTTGTGTGTGCGTGTGTGTTGTCGTTATCGCAGGCTGTGCTGTGCAGCGCAGCCTGAGGATGCGACTCGTCGTCAATGTTGAGTGTCTCTCCAGATCTGTGTCCCGCTGCCCTTCTCCCTTCGTCGTTTCTGCTGCACTACTCTCGTACGTCTCAGAGAGAAAGAGGTGGGAGACACACCGTTCGCCACGTTTCCCGACAAGGCAGCGTACTGACAGCGTCGACACCACAAGGCGAAAAGAGATGTGAGCACCACGATGGTGAGCACTGTAGGAGGACCTCTGCTCGGTACGTCCTGCACGGCTGATGCGTGAAGGCACACCGACAGACCGACACACACACATGCACAGGTAGAGGAGAAGAGCCCCTCCATGTCTTTGACTCCGCGTCTCGCTATCCACTCCCTCTTCTTTTCCCCTTCATTGCTCTCTCGCACCCTTCCACACTACCCACCCATGCGGTGTCCTCATCGCCCAGACATCGAGTCCGCCGTTCTCTTTCTCTCCTCTCGCTCTTCTCGCCTTCCTCTTCCCACCCCCGTCTCTCTCTCTCTTGCCCCTCCTCGTCCCCACCGTCGTGTTCGCGCCACCCTCTCACTTTTCCATCGCGGTGTTTGTGCGCCAGTGCCGGGTCTCGAGTTCACCAGACGCGCCTTGTCCACCAGCCATCCTCTGTCCTTAGCAACGGCCAAAACAGCTCTACAGAGACCCACACGCATACACGCAGACGCTCTCTATGTTGCACGTACCGCCTTGGCACCTTCTCGACTCCACGATGCGCCGCTCGCTGCTGAGGACTGCCGTGGCTGCGGTGCTTCTCTGCGCGGCTGTGCGCGGCCGGGCTCAACACGTGGTGTCGGAACCCCAAGAGGTGAAGGAGCACCACCGGGATCTCGATGCGCTGCAGGCGAGGACAGTCAGCACTCGCGTGAGCCGTGGGAGCCGCGTGGCGGACACTGCTGGACAATCCCCGGAGGTGACGGCGCCTGCTGACTGGACGCCCATCCGCATCGCCGTCTTCACGTACGACATTGAGGACAGCAGCCGCTACTGCACGGAGGCCGGACAGCGGCGACCCGACTTTACCGGCAACACCGTCACATGCGGGCCCCACGACGTTCTGACAGACACCAAGAAGCAGACGCTCCTGGAGTTCCTGATCCCGTCGGCGGTGCGGTTGCACGAGGAGCGTCTCAGCGTGCAGCGTGAGAGGGACAACATTGTCGTCGACCGGCTCATTGATCAAGATTCCGAGTGCCGTGACTTCAGCATCCCCGCTTCGCACATGAGGAAGGGTGTGGCCAACGTCGACTTTGTCCTGTACGTGGCCGCTGGGCCAACTCTCGATAACACTATTGCGTGGTCCTGGATATGCCAACAGTTCCGGAATGGCCGCCCGTCTGTCGGCGTCGCGAACGTGTCTCCGAAGCACATCACCTCCGACCCGCAGGCAATGCGCATCATCGCACATGAGATCCTACACGCGCTGGGCTTCAGCTTTCCCGTCTTTCAGGAGCGGGGCATGGTGAGCCGCTCTATTTTGCTGAGGGGGAAGTGGTATGTGCCGGTGATTAACTCTCCGATGGTGGTGGCGCAGGCGCGTGCACATTTCGGCTGCAAGAAACAGACCTTTTTGGAACTAGAGGACATTGGCGCAAAGGGCACGAAGCTGTCGCACTGGAAGCGGCGCAGCATGAAGGATGACCTGATGGCGTCGTCCAACGGCGCTAGCATCTACTCGGCTATAACGATCGCTGCGATGGAGGACATGGGCTTCTACAAGGGCAACTACTCCATGGCGGAGCCGATGATGTACGGCCGGAACGCCGGCTGCGGACTCGTGCGACAGAAGTGCGTCGCCAACGGCGTCTCACAGATCCCGGAGATGTTCTGCGGGTCTGTCAATGCCACCAATCTGGTGTGTGCCTCTGACCGTCTCAGTGTCGGTGACTGCAAACTCGTCAACCACCCTTCGCCCCTGTCCCGGAAGTTTCAGTACTTCGCCAACGCAACTCTCGGCGGTGCCGATGCAAATATGGACTACTGCCCCTACGTGGTTGCGTTCAGCAACACGAAGTGTTACACTAATGAGAGGTTTCTAAGCGGCAGTGTGTACGGCGCCAGGTCAAGGTGCTTCGACGTACCTGCCGGCTTTGCGGAGAGTGGGCGGTCCAGCGCTCAGTACGGCCTCTGCGCCAAGGTGCATTGTGGCACCACGACCACCTACTCCGTGAAGGTAAAGGGAGCGACTACGTACACTCGGTGCCCACCCGGCGTTACCTTGCCGCTCTCCTCGTTGAGCCCCACGTTCTCTGGTGGCCACATCACATGTCCCCCGTACGACTCGGTGTGTGGCATCCGTGTGAACACCATGCAGGCCCGCTGACGTGGCGCTGCTGGAGAAGGAGAAGCACGCAGAGGAAATTCCAGCTGAGGCGGCTTTGACGCTGCTTGTGTAGCGATGCTCCGGTGTGTGAGCGTGCGCGTTTGTGTGACTGTGTGACTGTGTGTGTGTGTGTGTGTGTGTGTGTGTGTGTGTGTGTGTGTGTGTGTGGTGATCGTTGTGTTTTCTGGACAGTAATCACGTCTGTCACACAGAGAGCACTGCCGCTGTCCTGTGCTTTCTTTTTTTTCTCTCTCGCATCTGATGCCTGATGGTCGTGTTGATGCTCTTGTTTATCTCGCTCTCTTCTTGTTTTGCCTCACGTCTTTGTAGTGTCTCTGCCGCGCGACCGCAGGACGGAGCCGCGCATGCCCACCGATGTGCTAACACGCGATCTGCCTTGTGGACTGCTGTGGGCTGCATGTGGTTCAATGTGGCAGGCCTGCACCTCCGCAGATTGCCCCTTTCTCTCTCGCTCTCTCTGCAGGCGTGCTACCTGGCGTATGCGGACGCGTCAGAAGTCGTGGCCAGAGGTGTGCGCGTGCCCCTCGAACTGCGTGTGTGTGTGCGTGTGTGTGCGTCCCACCGACTGAGATTCTATTGCATTATGAGGTTTGAGTTGTGCCTCGCTTTTCTTCTCTGCCTTTCTCTTCTTGCAAGTGTGTGTTCTTTTTTTTTTTTGTGCG
>JAECZO010000266.1:0-11165 GCA_019188245.1 Novymonas esmeraldas | reverse complement strand
GCCGCAGAACATCTCCGGGAACTGCGAGACGCCCTTGACAACGCACTTCTCTCGCACGAGTCCGCAGCCGGCATTGCGGCCGTACATCATCGGCTCAGCCATGGAGTAGTTGCCCTTGTAGAAGCCCGTGTCCTCCATCGCAGCGATCGTCATAGCGGAGTAGATGCCAGCGCCGTTGGACGACGCCATCAGGTCGTCCTTCATGCTGCGCCGCTTCCAATGCGACAGCTTCGTGCCCTCGCCGCCCTTATCCTCCAGTTCCAGAAAGGCCTGCTTCTTGCAGTCGAAATGTGCACGCGCCTGGGCTACCACTGACGGTGACTTGATCACAGGCACCCTCCACTTCCCCCTCAGCAAAAAAGCATGGCTCACCATGCCCTGCTCCTTGAACACCTCAAAGCTGAAGCCCAGCGCGTGCAGGATCTCATGTGCGATCACGCGCATTGCCTGCGGGTCAGCGGTCATGTACTTTGGAGACACGTTCGCCACGCCGACAGACGGGCGGCTATTCCGGAACTTCTGGCACATCGAGGACCACGCAATAGTGTTATCGAGGGTTGGCCCAGCCGCCACGTACAGGACAAAGTCGGCGTCGGCCACACCCTCCCTCATGTGCGAAGCGGGAATGCTGAAGTCGCGGCACTTGGAAGCTTCAAACGTGTTTCGGTCGACGACGATGTTGCCCCTCTCACGCTGCACGCTGAGGCGCTCCTCGTGCAACCACACCGCCGACGGGATCAAGAACTCCAGCAGCGTCTGCTTCTTGGTGTCTGTCAGAATGTCGTCGGGCCCGCATGTGACGGTCTTGCCCTCAAAGTCGGGACGCAGCTGTCCGGCCTCCGTGCAGTAGCGGCTGCTGTCGGCGATGTCGTCCGTGAAGACGGCGATGCGGATGGGCGTCCAGTCAGGAGGCGCCATCACCACCGAGGGCTGTCCAGCAGTGTCCGCCACGCGGCTCCCACGGCTCACGCGAGTGCTCACTGTCGTCGCCGGCAGCGCATCGAAACTCCGGTGGTGCTCCTTCACCACGTCCGGCTCCGACACCACGTGTTGAGCCCAGCCACGCACTGCCGCGCAGACAAGCACGGCGGCCACGGCAGTCTTCAGCAGCGAGCGGCGCATCGTGGAGTCGAGGAGGTGCCAAGGCGGTAAGTGCAACAACAAGAGCGTCTGCGTGTACGCGTGTGGGTCTGTGTAGAGCTGTCCTGACCGTTGCTAAGCACAGATGATGGCTGGTGGACAAGGCGCGTCTGGTGGACTCGAGGCCCGGCACTGAGGTGCAGACACTGCGATGGAAAAGTGAGAGGTTGGCGCGAACACGACGGTGGGCACGACGACGGGCGAGAGAGAGAGAGAAACGGAGGGTGAGAGAAGGAGGGCAAGAAAAGCGAGAGGAGAGAAAGAGAACGGCGGACTCGATGTCTGGGCGATGAGGACACCGCATGGGTGAGTTTGTTTTGGGGGGACGACAGACCGTGAGAGAAATGAAGGGGAGAAGAGGAGGAAGTGAAGTGGATGGCGAGACGCGGAGTCAAAGTCACAAAGGGGCTGTTCTCCTCTACCTGTGCATGTGTGTGTGCAGGTGTGCTTTCACGCATCAGCGGTGCAGGACGTACCGAGCAGAGGTCTTCCTAGAGTGCTCACCATCGTGGTGTTCACATCTCTTTTTTTTTGCCTTGTGGTGACGACGCCTTCAGAACACTGCCTTGTCGGGAAATGTGGCGGACGGTGTGTCTCACCTCTTTCTCTGAGACGTACGAGAGCAGTGCAGCAGAAACGACGAAGGGAGAAGAGCAGCGGGACACAGATGTGGAGAGACACTCAAGGTTGACAACGAGTCGCATCCTCACGCTGCGCTGCACAGCCCAGCCTGCAACCACAACACACGCGCGCACAGACAAACCCTGATGAAGTGATCGGGGATGAAATGAGTCGGCGGACGGAGACGGTGCGCGTTGCAGGCATCTCACCCACACACACACACACACACGCACACACACACATGCACACGCCTTCGTGTAGGAGAATGAGTGAGTGAAGATGAGGAGGGTAGCAGGATGGCAGGCAATGGCGATTGTCAGTTGACTGTTGTGGGGCTCGATACTCATGCATGGTCGTCGTGGCATTGAATGGAGCACGTGCAGGACTGCTACGGCAGAGCGCGAGTCGGAGACGTCTCCGTCCCGGCGCGTCTTGAAGAGACACAGAGGCTCCTGGAGAGTTGCCAGGGAAGGTGCGCCGCCTCTCACGCACGGTGGCTCTGATTCGATTTCGCTGCAAAGGCACAGGAGAGAGGGACAGGGAAGAGGAGTCGAAACAGATCCCACAAGTGACGACGTATACTTCGAAGAAGAGAAACAGAAGATGGATGTGTCCTTTCGGCACCATCGTTTGTCCAGTTTGGTCGGCACGGACGTGCCAACACATTTGAACAGGTGAAAAAAAGAAGGGAAGCGACAAAAGTGGGGATACACTCATCACCACGGTCATTCAACATCCCAGACACAACTGTGACGCACACAGAGAGAGAGAGAGAAGGACAAGTGCACGTCAGATTTCGGCAGCATGGACTGGGGTGCGGTCAAGAACGGACGCTCGCAGAGATGGAGGAATGCGGCCATTGAAGCGCATGCACCGCACACGAGTGCTTGCCCTCCAGTGTGCATCATCACCATGGATGGCACGGTCTTGGCTCCTAGTGTGTGTGTCGCTAGCTGTCCACCAGCGATGTTCTGGGGACACCGCGATGGAAAAGGAGCCATCGTGCACGGAATGAAACTGACGTCACAGCTGGGAGCACAGAAATGAACAGAAGACAAGTGAAAAAAAAAAGAGGAACAGCGCAGCGGCTGGTGCACGTGCGGCAGCGGTGCTCAAGCAGCAAGCACCACGGAAGCCCCACGCACGCACACGCGCGCGCACAAAAGAACACGCTTGCAAGAAGAGAAAGGGGAGAGAAGAAAAGTGAGGCACAACTCAAACCTCACAATGGCACAGAATCCCAGTCGGTGGGACACACACACACGCACACACACGCACAGTTTGAGGGACACGCGCACACCCCTCGCCGCGACTTCTGACGCGTCCGCACACGCCAGGGAGCACGCCTGCAGAGAGAGAGAGAAGGGGGCAATCTGCGGAGGTGCAGGCCTGCCACGTTGCACCACATGCAGCCCACAGCAGTCCACAAAGCAGATCGCGTGTGAGCACATCGGTGGGCGTGCGCGGCTCCGTCCTGCGGTGGTGCGGCAGAGAGACACCACAAAGACGTGAGGCAAAACAAGAAGAGAGCGAGAGAAACAAGAGCATCAACACGACCATCAGGCACCAGATGCGAGGGGGAAAAAGAAAAATCGCAGGGCAGCGGCAGTGCTCTCTGTGAGGTAGAAGTGATCACTGTCCAAAGAACAACGATCACCACACACACACGGTCACACAGTCACACACACGCACGCAGACACACACGCGGACACACCGGAGCATCGCTGCACAAGCAGCGTCACAGCCGCCTCAGCTGGACTGTCCGCTGGTTGCTTCTCCTTTTTCAGCAGCGCCACGTCGGCGGGCCTTCGTGGTGTCGACACGCATGCCGCACACCGAGTCGTACGGGGGACATGTGATGTGGCCATCGGAGAACGTGGGGCTCAACAAGGAGAGCGGCAACGTTGTGCCCGGTTTGCACCGAGTGTACATTGCCGCTCCCTTTACCTTCACGGAGTACGTGGTGGTGGTGCCACAATGCACCTTGGCGCAGAGGCCGTACTGAGCGCTGGACCGCCCGCTCTCCGCAAAGCCAGCAGTAGCGTCAAAGCACCTCGACCTGGCGCCGTACACACTGCCGTTCAAAAATCTCCCATCAAACGAACACTTCGTGTTGCTGAACGGCTGCACGTAGGGACAGTAGTCCATCTTCACATCGGCACCGCCAAGAGTTGCATCGGCGAAGTACTGAAACTGCGGGGGCAGCGGCGAGGGGTGATCGACGACATAGCACATGCCGACGCTCAGTCGGTCAGAGGCACACACCAGCTTGGTGGCATTGACAGACCCGCAGAACATCTCCGGGAACTGTGAGATGCCGTTGACGACGCACTTCTCTTGTACAAGTCCGCAGCCGGCGTTCCGGCCGTACATCATCGGCTCCGCCATGGAGTAGTTGCCCTTGTAGTAGCCTGTGTCCTCCATCGCAGCGATCGTTATAGCGGAGTAGATGCCGGCGCCGCTGGTCGACGCCATCAGGTCGTCCTTCATGCTGCGCCGCTTCCAGTGCGACAGCGCCGTGCCCTCACCGCCCATGTCCTCCAGTTCCAAGAAGGTCTGCGTATTGCAGCCGAAATGTGCGCGTGCCTGCGCCACCACCATCGGTGACTTGATCACAGGCACATTCGACTTCCCCCTCAGTGAAAAAGCATAGCCTATCATGTTCTGATCGCTGAAGTCATAATAGTTGAAGCCCAGTGCGTGCAGGATCTCGTGTGCGATGACGCGCACTATCTGCGGGTTAGCCGTGATGGCTTCTGGGGACACGTTCGCCACGCCGACAGACGGGCGACCGTTGGCGAAGTTCTGGCACGTGAAGGACCACGCGTCAGCAATACCGAGGATTGGCCCAGCCGCCACGTACAGGACAAAGTCAGTGTTGGCCACACCCTCCCTCCTGTGCGAAGCGGGGATGCTGAAGTCACGGCACTCGGGGTTTTCATGCATGAGCTGGTCGACGACGATGTTGCCCCTCTCACGCTGCACACTGAGACGCTCCTCGTGCAGCCGCACCGCCGACGGGATCAGGAACTCCAGCAGCGTCTGCTTCTTGATATCTGTCAGAACGTCGTCGGGCTCGCATATGACGGTGTTCCCCTTCATGTCGGGACGCAGCTGTCCGGCCTCCGTGCAGTAGCGGCTCTTGTCGTCTATGTCGTACGTAAAGACGGCGATGCGGATGGGCGTCCAGTCAGGAGGCGCTGTTATCACGAAGGGCCGTCCAGCAGTGTCCGCCACGCGGTTCCCACGGCTCACGCGAGTGCTGACTGTCCTCGCCTGCAGCGCATCGAAATCCCGGTGGTGCCACTTCACCTCCTCGGGCTCCGACACCACGTGTTGAGCCGAGCCGCGCGCAGCCGCGCAGAGAAGCACCGCAGCTACGGCAGTCTTCAGCAGCGAGCGGCGCATCGTGGAGTCGAGGAGGTGCCAAGGCGGTGAGTGCAGCAGCGAGAGCGTCTGCGTGTGGGTCTGTGGATAGCTGTCTTGGCCGGTGCTAAGGACAGAGGATGGCTGGTGGACAAGGCGCGTCTGGGGGACTCGAGACCCGGCACTGAAGTACAGACGCTGCGATGGAAAAGTGAGAGGTCGGCGCGAACACGACGGTGGGGACAACGACGGGCAAGAGAGAGAGACGGAGGGTGAGGAAAGGAGGCAAGAAGAGCGAGAGGAGAGAAAGAAAACGGCGGACTCGATGTCTGGGCGATGAGGACACCGCATGGGTGAGTTGTTTTTTGGGGGGACGACAAACCGTGAGAGAAATGAAGGGGAGAAGAAGAGGGAGTGGATAGCGAGACGCGGAGTCAAAGTCATGGAGAGGCTCCTCTCCTCTACCTGTGCATGTGTGTGTGTGTGTGTGTTTGTGTGCTTATGAGTTTTTCATGTATCAGCGGTGCAGGACGTACCGAGCAGAGGTCCTCCTGGAGTGCTCACCATCGTGGTGCTCACATCTCTTTTTTGCCTTGTGGTGACGACGTCTTCAGGACACTGCCTTGTCGGGAAACGTGGTGGACGGTGTGTCTCCCACTTGTTTCTCTGAGGCGTACGAGAGTAGTACAGTAGAAACGACGAAGGGAGAAGGGCAGCGGGACACAGATGTGGAGAGACACTCAACATTGACGACGAGTCGCATCCTCAGGCTGCGCTGCACAGCCCAGCCTGCAATGACAACACACACGCACACAGATAAACCTTGATGAAGTGATTGGGGACAAAATGAGTCGGCGGAGGGAGACGGCGCGCGTTGCAGGCACCCCACACACACACCCATCCCTATCACGCACAGCGGAGCCTCTGCCTGGCGGTGCGCTCGTAGAAGCCGGTCGGCAGACGTGTGTGGGTCAGTCCACACCACCATCAGCTGCTGTGACTGAGTCCCTTGTCACCAGTGCATGATGCACACCGCGCGGCTGCACGAGAAGAACCGCGATGATACACGCGCATGTATGTGTGTGTGTGTTGTCATGTGTGGATGAGTGCAGGAGCGTTCGAGGTGCACCGCTGCTCACGTGCGCGCATCGCACACACATAACGGGGAGGCGGAGGAAACAGTGCAGCCACGGACACACGCATCGGCCTCCTACACGCCGACGGTGCCACCCACGGCAGACCGTCCACCGTGCGAGCGGGCAACAGATGAAGCGTGCATTCCCACCAGCAGCGTGCGTACCTCAGCCCTCGCCGAAGTCGTGTCCCAGTACTCGGACATCTGCACCGTTGTGCGAAGAAGAGGCGTACACACACACACACACACACACACGCGCGCTTCTTGCAGGAGAGTGAGCGAGTGAAGATGAGGAGGGTAGCAGGATAGTGGTCAATGGTGATTGTCAGTTGGCTGTTGTGGGACTCGACACTCATGCATGGTCGTCGTGGCATTGATTGGAGCACGGGCAGGACTGCTACGGCAGAGCGCGAGTCGGAGACGTCTCCGTCCCAGCGAGTCTTGAAGAGACACAGAGGCTCCTGGAGAGTTGCCAGGGAAGGTGCACCGCCTCACACATACGGTGGCTTTGATTCGATTTCGCTGCAAAGGCAGAAGAGAGAGAGACAGGGAAGAGGAGTCGAAACAGATCGCACAAGTCACGACGTATACTTCGAAGAAAAGAAACAGAAGATGGGTGTGTCCTTTCGGCGCCATCGTTTGTCCAGGTTGGTCGGCACGAACGTGCAAACACATTTGAACAGGTGAAAAAAAAGAAGGAAAGCGACAAAAGTGGGGATAAACTCATCAGCACTGTCAGTCAACATCCCAGACACAACGACGCACGCACACACACACACAGAGAGAAGGAAAGGTGCACGTCATACTTCCGCAGCATAGCCCGGGGGTGCAGTCAAGAACGGACGCTCGAAGACAGGGAAGAAGGTGCGGCCATTGAAGCGCATGCACCACACATGAGTGCTTGCCCTCCAGTGTGCACCATCACCATGAATGGCATGCTCTCAGCTCCTACTGTGTGTGTGTGTGTGTCTCTAGCTCTCCAGCAGCGATGTTCTGAGGACACCGCGATGGAAAAGGGGCCATCGTGAACGGAATGAAACTGACGTCACAGCTGGGAGCATGAAAATGAACAAAGCACAAGTGAAAAAAAAGAAGGAACAGCGCAGCGGCAGGTGTACGTGCGGCAGTGGTGCTCGAGCAGCAAGCACCACAGAAGCCCACGCACGCACACGCGCGCGCAAAAAAAAGAGAGCACACTTGCAGGAAGAGAAAGGCAGAGAAGAAAAGCGATGCAGAACTCAAAACTCACAATGGAACAGAGCCCCAGTCGGTGGGACGCACACACACGCACACACACACGCAGTTTTAGGGACACGCGCGCACCCCTCGCCGCGACTTCTGACGCGTCCGCATACCCCAGGGAGCACAGCCGCAGGGAGAGAGAGACAAAGGGGTAATCTGCGGGGTTACAGGTCTCCCGCGTTGCACCACATACAGCCCATAGCAGTCCACAAAGCAGATGGCGTGTGAGCACATCGGTGGGCATACGCGGCTCCGTCCTGCGGTAGTGCGGCAGAGACACCAAAAAAGAGGTGAGGCAAACAAGAAGAGAGCGAGACAAACAAGAGCATCGACACTACCATCAGGCACCGGATGCGAGAAGAAAAAAGGCGCATGTCAGCCGGCAGTGCTCTGTGTGATAGAAGTAATCACTGTCCAAAGAGCAACGATCACCACACACACACACAGTCACACAGTCACACAGTCACACATTCACACACGCAGACACACCGGGGCATCGCTACACAAGCAGCGTCACAGCCGCCTCAGCCGGAATGTCCGCTGCGTGCCTCTCCTTTTCCAGCAGCGCCACGTCGGCGGGCCTTCGTGGTGCTCACACGGTTGCCGCACACCGAGTCGTACGGGGGACATGTGATGTGGCCGTCGGAAAAAAAAGAGCTCAGCGAGGAAAGCGGCAAGGTAGTGCCGGGTGTGCACGTGGTGAACGTCCCCGCTCCTCTTACCCTCACGGAGTACGTGGTGGTGGCGCAATCCACTTTGGCACAGAGGCCGTACTGAGCGCGGGACAGCCCACTCTCCGCAAAGCCAGCAGGGGCGTCCAGGCACCTCGCAAAAGATCCGAACAAACTGCCGTTCAATCTTTTTGCGTTGAAGAAACAGCTTGTTTCGTCGTACGGCTGCACATAGGGGCAGTAGTCCATCTTCACATCGTCGCCGCCCAGGGTTGCGTCGGCGAAGTACCGGAACCGCGGGGGCAGCGGCGAGGGGTGGTTGACGAGGTTGCAGTCACCGACACCAAGACGGTCAGAGGTACACACCAGCTTGGTGTAATTCGCAGAGCCGCAGAACATCTCCGAGATCTGTGAGACGCCGTTGACGACGCACTTATTTCGCATAAGTCCGCAGCCGGCGTTCCGGCCGTACATCATCGGCTCTGCCATCGAGTAGTTGCCCTTGTAGAAACCCGTGTCCTCCATCGCAGCGATCGTCATAGCGGAGTAGATGCCGGCGCCGAAGGCGGACGCCATCAGGTCGTCCTTCATGCTGCGCCGCTTCCAGTGCGACAGCTTCGAGGCCACGCCTCCCTCATCCTCTAGCTCCAAGAAGGTCTGCGTCTTGCAGCCGAAGTGTGCACGCGCCTGCGCCACCACCATCGGCGAGTTCATCACCGGCACAAACCACTTCCCCCTCAGCGAAATAGAATGGCTCACCATGCCCTTCTTCTTGAACACGTCAATGTGGAAGCCGAGTGCGTGCAGGATCTCATGTGCGATCACGCGCTTTCCCCGCGGGTCAGCGGTGATGTACTTTGGAGACACGTTCGCCACGCCGACAGACGGGCGGCCATTCCAAAAGTTCTGGCACGTGAAGGCCCACGCCATCATGGTATCGACCGTTGGCCCAGCCGCCACGTACAGGAGAAAGTCGGCGTTGGCCACGCCCTCCCTCTTGTGCGAATCAGGGAAGCTGAAATCGCGGCAGTAGGAAGATTGATGGGTGCTCTGGTCGACGACGATGTTGCCCCTCTCACGCTGCACGCTGAGGCGCTCCTCGTGCAACCACACCGCCGGCGGGATCAGGAGCTCTAGCAGCATCTGCTTCTTGGGGTTTGTCAGAACGTCGTCGGGCCCGCATGTGACGGTGTTGCCGGTGAAGTCGGGTCGCAGCTGTCCGGCCGCCGTGCAGTAGCGGCTGCTGTCCTCGATGTCGTACGTGAAGACGGCAATACGGATGGGCGTCCAGTCAGGAGGCGCCGTTATCACGAAGGGCCGTCCAGCAGTGTCCGCCACGCGGCTCCCACGGCTCACGCGAGTGCTGACTGTCGTCGCCTGCAGCGCATCGAGATCACGGTAGTGCTCCTTCACCTCCTCGGGCTCCGACACCACGTGTTGAGCCCGGCCGCGCACAGCCGCGCAGACAAGCACGGCGGCCATGGCAATCTTCAGCAGCGAGCGGCGCATCGTGGAGTCAAGGAGCTACCAAGGCGGTAAGTGCAACAACAAGAGCGTCTGCGTGTATGCGTGTGGGTCTGTGTAGAGCTGTCCTGACCGTTGCTAAGGACAGATGATGGCTGGTGGACAAGGCGCGTCTGGAGGACTCGAGGCCCGGCACTGAGGTACAGACACTGCGATGGAAAAGTGAGAGGTCGGCGCGAACACGACGGTGGGCACGACGACGGGCGAGAGAGAGAGAGAGACGGGGGGTGGGAGAAGGAGGGCGAGAAGAGCGAGAGGAGAGAAAGAGAACGGCGGACTCGATGTCTGGGCGATGAGGACACCGCATGGGTGAGTTGTTTTTTTGGGGGGACAACAATCCGTGAGAGAAATGAAGGGGAGAAGAAGAGAGAGTGGAGTGGACAGCGAGACGCGAAGTCAAAGTCATGGAGGGGCTCCTCTCCTCTACCTGTGCATGTGTGTGTGTCGGTCGGTCGGTGTGCCTTCACGCATCAGCGGTGCAGGACGTACCGAGCAGAGGTCCTCCTAGAGTGCTCACCATCGTGGTGCTCACATCTCTCTTTTTTTGCCTTGTGGTGTCGACACTGTCAGTACACTAACTCGTCGGGAAACATGGCGGACGGTGTGTTGGCCACCGCGAGTGAGACACCAACCAGCGACGTGCTGATCACGGCACTGCATGTGTGACTGCCGACACCGTCCAGAGAGAGAGCACAGCTGCAGTCCGCAGGAGCAGGTAGACAGCGACACCCTCTGTCCAACACAAAGAGAGCCGGTTACCCTCAAAAAAGGGCCGCGAACAGCGCACAGCCCAGTTACGTTGGTGAATGCTCTATCTCGGCGTTTCCCCTCTGGTCCTCCTTCGTACAGATACGCTGTGAGAGAGATCAGGCGTGGAGAAGGGAGGGAGGCGGGTATCGATTCACACGTGTGCGGCTGTGGGCAGCACAGCTGAGGGGCAGCGGGCTCCTTCCAGCGGCGGGTTGTTCGCTCACTCAACGCTCCGCCACGCGAGGTCGTCGCTGGGACATCAGTCAAGGCACTAGACTCGAAGCCTGGGCGGCTGTGTTGGAACACAAGAGGAGGGAAGACGTTCTCTACCGTCTCACTCGCACGGCCACTGCCCTGAAGTTTGAAGGGTGAGGGGGTGAAAAGACCACATTCGACAAGACGGTCACACACAGAGCCGTCAAAGAGAAAAAACTGAATGGCATAAGCAGGAGCAAGAGAAGAGGGAAAACACAAATGGCGAAGTCTCTCTCCTCTGTTTGAGCCGAGAGCACACGGGGGTAAAGGGGAGTAGAATGTCGAGACAGAAAACAAAAAGTACGCTATCGCCACTGAGGAAAAGAAAAGCAGTTGTGTTGAGACTCGTGAAGGTCTTCCATCTCCGTCACTTCTTCCTTCTCTTTTTCTGTTGTGGAGAGTGAGAGAGGGAGGGAGGGGAGTAACGGGGGAGAAGCAGACAGGCGAAGAGACTGAACGAG
>JAECZO010000025.1:110000-259078 GCA_019188245.1 Novymonas esmeraldas | reverse complement strand
TTTTTTTCTGTGTGCGTGCGTGTGTGCGTGTTTTTTTTTTTTTTTGCGTGTGTGTGTGTGCTGTGTTTCTCTCTTTCTCTCTCCCTCTGGCACTTCGGTGGTCTGCGTCCCGCGTTCGTCACCCATCTCTCCATCCCTCCCCCCCTTTCCTCTCTCTCTTCCTCGTTCTCTGCCTCTGTGTCCTTCTCCAAAGCTCATTGTCGGTTCTTCAATTCCAGTCTCGTGTGTGTGTGTGTGTGTGTGTGTGTGTGTGTGTGTGTGTGTTTTTAGTGTAGTCTCCTCACGCCTTCCTCCCCCTCTCCCACCTCGCTGTCCCCACTTCCGCTCCTCTCTCGCTGTCTCGCTCGTATCTCTGTGTGCAGTGCACTGACGCCGCCGCCGCCGCCGCCGTCCCCTCTTTCATCTCACATCACTCGCTCTATCACACGCACACACAAACACACAAACAAACAAAGAAAAGGAAAAAAAAAGAAGTACCTCACGCGGGTATCAGTTTTTTTTTTTTTCTCTTCTACTGTTTTTTTGTTTTTGTTTTTTGTCGCTTTGCGCTTGCGTTTGTGCGTGAGTGTGTGTGTGCGTGTGTGTCTTGGTGGAAGCTATCCCTCACCTTGTGCTACCTTCTCGGAACTCCCACACCCGTGTGCTGGTATAGGTTGGTGTAGTATCTTCCCTCTTCCCCTCACATCTTCTTTTTTTTTTTTCAACTTACACACACACACTCTCTCTCTCTGAGGGGAAAGGGACCAGCGGTCACACACGCATACATACACACACACACACACACACACACACTCACCCACTCACTTACACGCACGCCGTGTCTGGGGCCCTGGGGCGTGTGCACTACTCCTCCTGTTCTTCCTCCTGCAACTGTCCCGCTCGCTGGTATCAGGTACAAGTGTCTCACACAGGATCGGACGTGGGCCGCATAGCACACAGGATACCTTTTGCATCATCATCATCTCTCTTTCCCTCGTTTTTTTTTTTTCTTCGCTTCCGCTGCCCCCTTCTGCGCTGCAGCAGCCGACGAAGAAACACAAAACAAAACAAACTAAAAAAAAAGAAGAAGAGGAAAGCAGTGCAACAAGGAGATCGAGGAGGTTGCGGCTGCTGGACAGGTGGAAGCGCTGCGAGCCTCTCCTTCGCCACTCCACTGCACATTCTCTCTCTCTCTCGCTTTCTACTCTCAGCGTCTTGCTCTTCTCACACTCCCCTCTTCTCTGCGTGGTACCACTTGCGTGTGTGCGTGTTGTGTGTGTGTGAAAGCTGCTGTGACCTCTCCTTCATCGCTCGCATCTTTCATCTGGCAGTTGGACGCGCCACACCTTCTCACCACTTCTCCTTCTTGCCCTCCTCCTCCTCCTCCTCCTCCCCCTTCATCGCGTCTTGTCTGTCCTTCCTGTCCGCTTCCTTCTTCTTCTTCCTTCCTCTTTCTCCGGTCGTGCTCGTGATCTCCATCACGAACTCTGCCACTCGTTAATCAGTCCCTGCCGCTTCCGTGTCCCTCTCTCTCTCTCTCCTTCTCGCTCTTTTTTTTTTTTTTTTCTTTCTTCCCCTGTCCCTCTGCGAGTGCCTCTGCACTGCTACCGACTCCCTTTCTCCACACACACTTCATCTCTCTCTTTCTCTGTGTCTGGTGAACTCCCCGTCCCCCCCCCCCCCCCCCCCGCCCCGCCTATACAGTGGGTCCATCACACACACACGCGCATAGACACTCTTCTCCTTCTCCTTCTCTCTCTCTCTCCGTGCCTTCACATCTATTCGTTTTCTTCCATCTCTCTCTCTCTCTACTGTTGGCCTCGTGCGAGTTTTTTTTTTTTAATTTCACTTCGTTGCTGTCGTGATACGCATTTCTTTTGCCCTCTCTCTCTGTGTGTGTGTGTGCCCCCCACCCCCCTCTCTCTCTCTCTTCCTCGCTCTCTTACTCTGTTCCTCTCCTTTCTTTTTTTTTTTTTACTTAGCTACGTTAGTGTCTCTCTCTCTTTTTTTTTTTCTTTTGACTATCTGTGTGTCTCTGTGCGCCATCGCCGCTCTGTCGCGCTGTTCTCTCTCTCTACTTGTTGAATTCTGTCGGTTTTTTTTTTTTTTTTTGAGCCGGACGTGTATCGGAGTGGAGAGGAGAAGACTGTGGTGGTGACGGCGTCATCGCTTTCATCTACGAGAGGCTGCCGTTTGCTGTCCACACACACTCTCTCTCACACACACAAACCTCTGTCCACTACTTCTCTTTCTTTCTCTCGATTTCTCGCTGTCTTTTTTTTTTTTTTCTTTGTCGTGCTACTACTGTCGTGTGTCGAGTGTCGTTGTTTTTTGTTCTTTTATTTTTCTTTCACCTTACTTTCCTTTTTTTTTTTGAATTTTATCTCTAGCGTAGTGTGAGTGTGAGTGTGTGCGTGTTCGTGTTCGTGCTCGTGTTCGGTATCCGTCTTCTACCTAGCGCCGCTCTCCCCACCCCCCTCCACTTCTCTCTTTTTTTTTTGTTTACTTTGTCCTCGCTCCTGACACGACCTTCTGCACTCACGCGCCTTCGCGCCTTCGCGCCTCCGTTTACCTGCGTGCGCGCGCGTGTTTGTGTCTGTGTGTGTCGGTGCGCAACTCTGACGCCGTCATCTACCTACTTCTGTTTGCTCAGTCTTTTTTTTTTTTTTTCTGTCTCCTCTCTCTTCTATTATTCTTGTTTTTGTTTTCTCACCCAGCACCCACCTCCTCCTCCTCCCGTCCTCCTCCTCTTTCTGCGTGTGTGACGGCAACTGTGTGACTTGCTGGCAGCACATTCAACACCACGACTGACAAACACAGCTACAACTACTTCCCCTCCTTCTTCATCTTCCTCACCACTGCAGGTGCAGCGAGTCTACTTGAGAGTGAAGGCGGAGGCGGGAGAGGACAGAGTAGGACACACACAAACACACACCGCAGCTCCACAGGAGGTAGTGCTGGAGGTGGTGGTAGTGTGAATCTCTCTGTGTGCGGCGCAGCTATCGTGGACTGATAGAGACGCCAATAGCCAACCTTTTTTTTTTTTTGATTTCTTGTTCTCACTGTCTATCTGCGTGTGTGTGTGTGTGTGTCGTCGGTGCCGTCGGTATCACAAGGGAAGCGGCGAGTCTGTGATCAGCAAAGTTGTGTGCTGCTCACGCGCCTCCCCCCTCTCTCTCTGTCCTCGAGTGTTCTAGTAGCAGCTCCCCACGTGACTCCATCGCCCCCCCCTTCACACACAGACACACACACACACACAGACACACAGACACACGAGTAGACACAAATTAAATCTGTTTTGTGAGGGGACTTGCACTCCCGGCCCGTCTTTAGTGAAGCAGCGTGACGTTCCTGAGTGGGGGGGCAAAGTGTGGAAAAGAGCGGTGCATCGAATTGCGTACGTGGTGGTCGACTGCAAGGGGAGAGGACAGTCGTACACGGCCCACCAGACACACACACACACACACACACATACACACATACATTGACATACACATCTGCGCGTGGACACTCACACAGGCAGACTCGTCTGTGCACGCCTGAGAGAAGGCGTGAGGAGCGCAGTCTTCTCATTCTCCACGGTCCAACAGGGAAGGGGGAAGAGACAGGAAGAGGTTGGGGGGAGGTGGAACAGCAGTGCACCGACTGCGTTTTGTTGTTTGACGACGGTGAGACTCTCCATTGCTGAGAGACGGGTCAGGCGACAAGGACGTGTGTGTGTGTGTGTGTGTGTGTGGGCGCGTCTCTGTGACACGAGAGAGTGAGGGTGACGGTGAAGGTGAAGGTGGCTGTTCGTCTTTCCACTATCCTTCGAGCGACGCATACTTTTTTTTCCTTTTTTGAGAATTGTCTCTGTTGCTCTTCACCTGCACGTACAAACAGAGCCGAGAGCCGTTCTTGACGCCTACAGTTGTCTGCCCGCCTTCAGCGGCGTATACGTCTCTCTCTCTGTGTGTGTGTGCGTGTGTGCATCTCTCTGCCGTGCCCACATCGAACGCACGCTTCTTCTTCCTCCTGCCCTCCACAACGCTCCCTACCCCCCACCACCCCATCACCCACCCACTTCTCTTCCTCCGCCGGTGAGCTGCATCTCCTCCTGCCTCGTCTTCGCGCTACACCACCGCTATCCTCGTCCTCGCACACTTGTGTGTGTGTGTGTGTGTGTGTGTGTCTTTGTCAGCAGCGGAACTGCTATTCACGAACCTACAGCGACTCCCCCTCTTCCCTTCCTTGCTTCCTCTCTCTCTGAGTGTGTGTGTGTGTGTCATTTTTTTTTTTTTTTTTTCTTCTTCCCTGGCTGGGTTGCTGGTGGTTGTTGTTCGTGCTTTGCCGTCACCCAACCCACTTTTTTTTTTTTTTTTCTTCTTCTCTCTCCTCCTCCCTTCGCTCTCTTCCTCTCTTTCGCGGCTCTGCGCTCCGGGTGTTGCCCCCCGCTGTTCCCCCACCTCCCCCACCTCTCTCTTTACTCTGAACCTGATTTGAGAGAGCTTGTGCTCTCGGCATCGCGTGTAACTTCTCTCTTCCCACCTTTCTCCCTTCTGTGTCTGTTGTCTTTTTTTTTTTTCTTTTAAATTCACTTGTACGGATTGTCCTTGTTGTTGTTGTTGTTCTTCCAGCGCGGTATTGCTGTGCAGCAGCGGGACCGTTGTTGGCGTTGGTCGTGGAGGCGTGAAGGAGGTGCAACCCGTGTGTGTCTCCCTCCCTCTCTTTCTCTCTCGTCCCGACTTTTGCTGTTGTCTGAGTCGACACTTCAGCTGAGCGCGTGTGCACGCGGACACCGCCTCCCTTCGCTCTCTTCCTTTCTCTCCCTCCCTCTCTCTCTTCCTGTGTGTGTCTCTGTGTGTCTGTGTGCGTGTGTGTGTGTGTGCGTGTGTGTTCTTTTTTTTTTTTTTTTCCTGCTCTGTTCGGTGTCTCCTTTTTCCCCCTTCACTTGTGTGTGTGCGTGTGTGCGTGCGTGCGTGCCGTGCGGGGCTGGTGGGCAGGCGCGTCCCTGAAGGTGTGCGACGGCCGCCACACACCGACCCTGCTCCTCCTCCTCCTCCACTTCCTCTCTCCACACTCGATGGCGTCTCCACAGTCGCTCCCGTGCGCATCTGTCACCTCCGTACCGGTGTCGTCCGTTGCGCCGGCATCGGCGGCCTCACCGACGCATCTAAGCAGCACCTCGGCGTCGTCCGCGTCAGTCGCGTGGAGTCGGCTGAACAGCGGCCACATGCAACCAGCGGCCAGCGCGGTGCCGCGGCAGCACTTCCTTCACGCACCGCAGCATACATACGCAGCGCAACCCTACTTCGCAGACCCCACAGCGTCCTTCAACACGGTCAGCGCTGCACTGACGGCACCGCCGGTGCAGTCCATCGGGGAGGAAAACGTAGCGGAGCCGCCGCAGCGCATTTTTCAACTGCGCGGTTTGCCCTTCGCCACCGCGGATGACGATGTGTTGAAGTTCTTGCACGGTGTGGAGTACGACCGGCTGGAGATCGGCCGGCTCGCCTCGGGGGAGTGCAGTGGGAACGCCTTCATCGCTCTGCGTGGTGCCGCCGCTGAAGCGCAGCTGCGTCTGCGGCACCGCACCATCATCCACGTCGCCGCAGACGCGAGAGTGCGAGATAGCCAGCGACCCCGTCCTCGATATGTCGAGGTGCTGCAGTCGGACGCGTCTCGGCGGGAGCAAGTGCTGCGCAGCGATGCACACACGAACAGAGATTCTCTGCCTCACCTACGACGGCTGCGTGTGTCGCTGCAGCCGAGCGCCGTCCGCGGTATCGTGCAGCAGCAGCAGCAGCAGCAGCAGCTGCCCTCGCAGCCGCAGCTGCCCTCGCAGCCGCAGCCGCCACCGCCGACGCTCCGGCACCCCCCGCAGGTGATCATGTTGCAGACACAGCCGCAGCAGCAGCCACAGCAGCAGCAGCAGCATCAGCAATCGCCGCTTCTGTTCCCGCCTGATGGGCACGCGTGGCTCTTCACGTCTACAGGGCAGCCCACGCTGATCGCACCAGAGTCGCCTCAGCAGCATCTGGAGCACACCAACTTCGATGGCTCGTCTGCGACGTCGTGGCGGGCCTTTGCACATCCGCCTTCGTCGATGATCGCCACGTCCGCGGCATCCACCACGATGCCGATGACGCACTTCATCACCCAGCAGACGGTATCGGTGCAGGCTGGCGCTGTGTCCGCCGTACTGCAGATGCAGAGCAGCAACGGCAGTGTTCGAGGTGGTGGTGTGCCAGTCCTACAGCTGCCCTCGAACAGAGATGGCCAGTCCGGTGCAGCGCTGTCGCTGCCGATGTCATCATCCTCAGCTGCTGCCCCGTCGCAGGTGTCGCCACCGCACCAGCAGCAACAACAGCAGCAGCAGCAGCAGCAGCAGCCGCGGTTGCTGCACAGTCCCACTCAACATCACACCTTTACGGTGCCCGACGGGTCATTCCTCGTCATGACAGAGGCGCCGTCGCTGCTGCCCGCCATGACGGAGACACACAACTTTTTCATCCCCGCCCCGCTCGGGTACAGTCAGCCACGAGGTCGGTACTACTGGAGTCCGGGCCAAGTGTGACACGCCTCTCCCCTCTTGTCCACCTCCCTCTCTCTTTCTTTCTTTCTTTCTTGTATTGTTCTTTGTCTTCTCGACAATCCGAGCGATCGCCTTTTCCCTCTTCTTCGGTGCCGTTGCGCATTTCTCTTTTTTTCTTGTTTCTTTTTTTTTTTTTTACTTTACTTTGGTTCCTTTTCTACGTCGTCCACCTTCGACCTCTCACACACACTCCCTTCCGCCCCTTCCCCCCCCCCTCCTCCCCTCTCCCACTTCTTCTCTCACTTTCTTCTGTTTCGTGTATCCACGCTCCCGCTCCTTTTCTTTCTTTCGTATGTGTCTCTCTCTCTCTGTGTGTGTGTGTGTGTGTGTGTGTGTGTGTGTGTGTGTATGAGTGTCTTTGTGTTCTCCCAGCGCTGATGTCCCGCCCCCCCCCCTTTTTCAGCTTCTCACACACACTCACACACATCACACACAAACAGCCATGCTCCCATCGGTCGAGCGAATGACTGCAGAGCATATGCAAACACACACACACACACACAAGCGCGCTCTCTTTCTCTCTCTGCCAGTGAGAGCGAGAGAGGCAGGTCTGCAATCACGTGAGGATGACTACCGCTCTGCCGCCTTCACACGAGGCGCCAACATACGCGGATAGACGTGAACACAGCCGAGGCCGTTCACCATGCACGCGGAAGCGTATCTGGTAGTAGTCATGCATATGCCCCCCCCCCTCTCGTCCCCTCTACCTACCCACACGTGAATGCGAAGCTTCGGTAGTCGGTGAGAGTGAGAGACTTCCAGCATGCGTCGGTTGTCACTTACGCATTGTGTCTAGACTACTTCTCTCTCCCCCTTTTTTTTTCATTTTTTTTTTTCCACTGTTGTGTGTTGTTGTTCTCACGCGCTCAGTATCTTTTCCTCTGACCATACGCGTGTGTGTGTGTGTGCGTTTGTGTGTGTGTCTTTTTCCCTCTTGCAGTGAGTGTCCGTTTTTTTTTTTTTTTTTTTTTTGAGGGGGGAGGGGCTGAACGTCTCCTCTCCTACGCGGAGAAGGACAATCTCACTACCATCAGCATGATCCTCCTCCACTCCTCGCTGTTCTGACAAGCGCTAGAACAGGAAGGAAGAGAAACGAGAAAGAGAGAGAGCAGGAAAGGTGTGTGTGTGTGTGTGTGTGTGTGTATTTTCTTTTTCCCACGTCTTAGCCCTGTTGTGTGCTGCGCTCGTCTTTCTCACTTCCTCCTTTTTTTTTCCCAATCTTCCTCTTCCTCCTCCGTGGCGTTGTTGTCGCGTTGAAGCGCGTGCGCACGCGTGTGATCGCGAGCGCGTCTCGGCACACGTGTTTTCTGCAAGTCTAGAGCTGTTGTCGGAATGTGTGTGTGTGTTTTTTTTTTTTTTACAGACTCATTGAGTCTGACTGCCTGCGCCTGCGGCACTGCCAACCCATCTTTCATTTCTTCTACTTTCTCCTTCTTTTTTTGTTGTTTCTTTTTTTTTTTGTTGTTTCCTCTGCGCGTTTGTCGCTTCTGGTGCTGTTGTTCGCCTCGCTACCGTTGCTGTTGGTGCGTGTTTTTATCGTATCTTCATTACCTTTTGACGCCTCACCAGCGCGCGTACATTTTTTTTGTTTTTTTGTTTTGTTTTGTTTGTCACTCGTGCTTCTTCCCCCCCTTTTTTTTTTTTCTTCTTTTCTTGGTTTTTGTTCTATTTTGTCGTCTTGTCCCTCGTCTCGTGCCTGTTCGCTTCTTCTTTTTTTTTTTTTTTTCTCTTTTGTGTGCGTGTGTGTGCGTGTGTATGTGTGTGTGTGTGCGTGTATGTGTGTGTGTGTGCGTGTGTATGTGTGTGTGCGTGTGTATGTGTGTTTTTTTTTTTTTCTTGACGTTTCTCGATTTTCTTTTGGTGGCTGTTTCCCTCTCTCTCTTTCTCTTTTCCCGTTTGTCTTTTTTTGTTCTGTTTTTTTTTTTTCGTTTTTTTTTTTTTTTGTGCATGTGCGTGTGTGTGTATCTGTGCTCTCTTTCTTCTTTTGTTTTTTTCCCTTTTCTTGCTGCAGTCGACGTCTACGCAGGACCATAGGGACGCATTCACGTCTACATGAGCGGATGTCCTCTACGTCGGTGCTTGTGTCCTTCGTTGTTCTCTCCTACCTTCTTTTTTTTTGTTGTTGTTGATTATGTGACGTACCGTGCCATCTTCTGGCGCAGCCGCACACTTCTCAGAAGAAGAAAAAAAAAGAAAATACCTGAGAAAAAAAAAAATACAACGGCTGTCACACCTCCTCTATACCTCCTTTTTTTTTTTGTTTTGCCTTCATTTATGTGCGTTGGTGTGCGTTGGTGTGTGTCCATGTGGTTGCCTCCTCTCACTTTTCTTCTTCTCCCTCTCTGTCTTGCTATGAAAATGTAGAAGTGCACAATGTGCGTCTGCTTCTTTCCTCTCCTCCTCCTACTCCGTTTCTCTTCCTCTCTTTTCTGTTCGCTTTTATTTTGATTTCCGTACGTTATCTCTCTCTGTCTCTCTGCGAGGGCGCATGAAACGACGTGTGTGTGTGTGTGTGTGTGTGTGTACACTTCTCCCTCTATCGGTTCTCTTCCATTTAGATGTTCTCTCTTCGCGTTTATTCGACGCCAAACAAACAAAAAAAAAACAAAAAAAGTTGCCCGAGGATGAGCGTCGCACTCCACCGCGAGTGCGGACGCACACACACATCAGTGTATGCGTCTGTGAGTGTGCGTGTCTGCCTCTCTTTCTTTTCCGCCTCCGCGCGCGCGTATGTGTGTGCATCTATCTATCTATCTATCTGTGTATGTGTGTGTGTGTGTCTCTCTCTCTGCTGCTCCTTTTCTTCTTCACTCCCCCCTCTTAGTGTTTTTTTTTTTTTTTTTTAGCTCATGTTCCCGTGTATGTTGACTTTTTCTTTTGCGTTTTCTGCCCCACCTTGTCTCCCTCCCTCGCCTCCTCTCTCTCCCTCCGTTTATCTGGCGCTGCGGCCACGTCGCTCTGGTCGTCGCTGACGTGCTCACCTTCCCGTCCCTCTTCCCGTCCACGATTTGTTGCTCATGCGGTGCCTTGGCCCACCTGTGCTTGTAGATCCCCCCTCCCTTCTCCGTCTCTCTCTCTCTCTCTTCCCACGACTTCCCCATTTTTTTTTTTTTTTTTTTCGGTGTGCCTCGGAGGGTATCCGCCATCTGTCTCTCTCCATCTGACTCTCTCTCTCTCTGGCCCCACCCCACGCCACATCGACACCGTAGCCGCTGCTGTGATCTCCTCGCATCCGCCCACACCGTCTCTCTCTCTCTCTCTACTTCCCTTCTTCAACCCTTTCTCTCGGTGTGTGTGCGACCAGCGCTCGTGTCGTCTTTATACACTCGCTTTTGTTTCTTTCTTTCTTTTTACCTTTCCGTTTTGTTGTTGTTGCTCTCTTGTATGTGTCTATGTGTGCTGTCGATTTTTTTTTTCTTTTTTTTATGTGACTGTTTTTTTGTGTTTGTGTGTGTGTGTGTGCGTATGTGTGTGTCTGTTCCCTCTACCGCACCCTCAGTGCCTGTTCCGTGATGCTGTGTGCTACTCCTTTTTTTTTTTTTTGTGTGTGTGTGTGTATGTGTGTTCGTGTGTGCCACTCCTTCGTTGCCAATGTCATTTTTTTTTTCTTGTTCTGTGATGATAGAGGGCAGCGAGAGAACGTCGGAGGAGTCGGAAGAGGAGGAAGCGATCACAAGGGGAAGATGCAGAGAGAGTGTGTCTCTCTTTTTTGCTTCTCTGTGTCTGTGTGCGTGTGTGTGCATGTGGCACGTTCTGGCGTTTCACACATCCGGTGTGACGGCGATCGTCCATGGACGACTGCCTGCACATACACATACGTGCACACGCTCCCATACACACACACACAGACACACACAGCCATCCCCAGTGTAGCCAATACAGCTACATACTGCAGCTGCTCCCCTCCTCCTCTCTCCAGCAGTCTCTCTTTTTGCACGCACACATGCACACGCACAAACACACACACACGCGCGCATGCATACGCACACGCGTACACGCCACCGAGTTTATTCACAAGACAACATGTCTCCCCGTTTTCATTCGCTTCGATGAGACCAGTTCAGCGCATCGAGCATGTGAACACCACAATATCTGTGGAACGCCTTCCTCCAGTGACGGCGGGGATGAGTGGAGTGCGTTGAAGGGGGGAAGGGAGACGTGGAACCAAATAGAAAACAACAACAACAACAACAAAAAAAAAAACACATCTCCATGGAAGAGAGCGAGAGCGAGAGTGATAGTGAGAGTGATAAAGGTGGTGCGGGTGGTGGTGGTGTCTGTGGGGAGAACGACCATCACAGCAAAGATGTCGATGAGAGCAGCGTCTTTCATGGCGCTGATGCGTTTGTGCGTGTGTGTGTCTGACTGTGTGTGTGTGTGTGCGCCATTGCATCTCATCATCCCTCGACCTTGTCATCTCCCGTCTCTACTTCCTCATGTTCCTCCCCCCCCCCTCTTGCCCGCCTCCCCTCCCCCGTCGGTGACTTGAGAGCATTGCGACGTGTGTTTTTTTTTGTGTTTCCTTGTACATCGTGCAACTGCCCCCCCTTTTTTTTTTGTTTCTTTACTTGTTTTTCTTTTTTATTTTGTTCTTGTGATCTAGATGATCCCGACTCCGTTTCCCTCCGCCTGCCAAGTGTTCTGGCACGCGTGTCAATTCTTCGACTTCGACTTGTTCTTTTGTTTTGTCGTGTTGAGCGCATGCGTTTGTGCATGTGTCCGTCTGTCTGTCTCTGTGCGCGCGCGTGTGTGTTCTGCTCTGTTGGTGTCCTCTCTTGGTCTCTGCAACACCCGGAGTACCGCGTCACCCCTCTTCTTCCTTCTCTTCCCCTCCCTCGTTCTCGCTCAGGCAACTACGGCGTTGCCCTCTCTCTCTCCTGTCTTCCCCTCCTCTCTTCCTCCTTCTCCCTCGCGTCTCCTGAAGACGGTGACGGAGGACGTCCACCACCGCTGCCGCCGCCACTACCGTCCGCCTCCATCTCCCACGCAACGTCAACCGCCTGTGTCTTTGCGCGTGCGTGTGTGTGTGTGTGTGTGTTGTCCTCCATCTACCTCTGCGTATGTGTTTGTCCTTCCAGCTGCCTAGCGTGCACGCTGTGGTGATCGCCTCGTCTTCTCGCTTGCCTTTGCTTTTTTTTTTTTCTTGTTTTGCGTGTGTTTCACGTTTACTTGTATTGCCAAAGGTGGACCTTGATGAGGAGGGGAGGGCGAGGGGGAGCTGTGTATGCGGAACGAGTGCCACCGACGTTTGGCGCATCAAGGAGCGCACGCGCACACACCTTCTCATCCGCTACTTGCTCCCTCTCCTCTCTCTCTCTTTCCCTAGCTCCCTCCCCTCCTCTATGTCCATCTGCTGTGCTTCCATTTTCTTTTCCTCTTCTTCCCTTTGTTTTTTTTTTTTTTTTTTTTGAGTGTGTGTGTGTGCGTGTGCGTGTGTGTGTGTGTGTGCGTATGTGCGTGCGTAAACTCGTGGCAGTGCCCGTGTTATCATGGCTGGGCGTGTCAGTTGCTGTGTACGTCGCGCATGCGTGTGGGAAAGAGAGAAAGAGAGACTGTCTGTGCGCGTGTATCAGCGCTCTTCTCGTTGCTTCTCCTCGCGTCTCACTCTTTCTCCTTCGCTCTTGCCGTCCGTTGCCATCGTCTCTCTCTCTGTGTGTCTCTCTCTTCCCCTTCATGTTCTCGCGCGCACTCTCTCTTCCCCTCTCTCCTACTCCCACACACTCTCGCCTCAGCTACACCACGCTGTGTAGCATGCATCGTATAATGCTCTCTCTCCCTGTATCTCTTCACAAATATCTACGTATCTATACACGCTTTTTTTATTTGTTTGTTTTTTTGGTTTTCCTGCTTCTCTCTCTGTGTTTATGTGTGTGTGTGTGTGCGCCTCGTTTCTCGATATGTTGCGTCGAGTCACCGTCCTGGCGTACGCGCTGGGCTCACACACGTCTTGAGCCCACTCTCCCCCCCCCTCCCCTCCCGTGCTTGCTCATCGCACATTTCAGTCTAGCCAGACTCTCTCTCTCTCTTTTGTCCTTGCGTCCCTCCCACCACCACTTCCCTCTCCCCCCTTCTCTCTCGATGAAGAAGCCGCCTTGTCATACACACGACATCTCTCGAACCACTGCCACGCCGGTGCATATGTCCGCTACCCATCTGCCCTCCCCCTCAATCCCACATCCCCATCCCGATACCGATCTACGTATGTGCAAGGATGCGCCATTGTGCTCTCCTTTCGTTTCCTTCCTGTCTCTCTCTCTCTCTCTCTATCGCGCGTGCACATACACATGTGCGCACACACAACGACTCACGCTCGCGTGCACGCAAAGATAGACATGGTGGAGAAGGGAAGATAGACTGGGAGGGAGGGAGGGAGCGAGACGCGTTGGCTCCGCAGTGGAGGTGGAGGAAGGTGTTATGATGCTCTCCATGCGAGCGCATTCCTCTTTCTTCGCTTCCTGAAGAAAAAAAAAAAAAGAGAAGAAGTGGAATCGATGTTGGAGAGAGAGAGAGGCAGAGGTACTGGTGCAGGTGCCTCTACACATCAAGGCACATGGATCTCCCCCGGCGCATGTATACCGGGGGAGAGGAGAGAGGGAGGGAGGGGGGGGTGTGGCGGAGAAGGCAGGTGCGCTCACGTGTGCGTGTATGTGTGAGTCTCTGCAGGCATGCGTGCGTGTGCGTCCCGCATGTCTTTCTCTCTCTCTCTCCACCGTGCTTCGCTATCTCTGCCTGCGCATTGCTGAACGTGTAAAGCCCTTTTTTTTTTTACGGATATGCGCCTGTCTCGTTCTCCCTCTGCGTGTGTGTGTGTGTACCGTCGTCTCGCTTCTTCTTCGTCACCTTTACACGGTCCCCCTTCACGCATATGCGCTCGTCAGCGCACCCGTCTCGCGCATCTCTCTCTCTCTTTCTTCGTCTACCATTGGTCTCGCCATCCATGGTAGCGCTGCCGATACGCCCTCTTCCCCCGTCCCTTCCTTCCTCCCATGTGTGTGTGACCTCAGTTTTTTTTTTTTTTTTTCATGTGTTTCATCGTGCGTATGTGTCGTGCTCTCCTCTCTCCCTTTTTTTTTTTCTGCTTTGCTGCCTTCCTCCTCCTCCTTCTGTGCTCTCTTTCTCTGTCTCTCTCTTCGTGTGTGGTTGTGTTTTCTTGCTCCTGGTACCGTTCCCGTTGGCGATGGACACTCTCAGCTGCCCCTCACGTCCTCACCATCGCTGTGAACGTCTGTGGCCGGTTTTTTTTTTTTTTTGTGCGTGTGTGTGTATGCCTGTCCTCTGTAAGTATGTATCCCACTGCCTCACCCCACCCCCCTTTCCCGCTTGTCTCGCGTGTTCTGAGTTCGACGCATTGTTCTGCTGCATCGCCGTTGAACTTGCTGTTGCTGTGACAGAGGAAGGGGTGGAAGAGGGGGGCTGCGACCAGGGCTCATCGTCGTCGTCGTCGTCGCCCTTCTCCTTCTCCTCTTGCTCTCTTTCCGTTTCTCTTATGTCGCTGTGTGGAGGAGGGGGGGGTGGGGTGGGGTGGGGTGGAGAGATGTGGGAGAGGTGGCTGTCTCACCTCTTTGAAGGTCAAGGTAGCGTCACAGGAAGACTTAAAAAAAAAAAAAAAAACCGCATGTGGTGCGGCTGTGTGTGCATGTGTGTGTGTGTGTGACCGTGTATGGCAGTGTATGTGGCAGTGTGTACTTGCGTATTTGTGTATGTGATGTTCACTGGCGTGCTTCGACGGTCTTCTTCGCTTCCCTTTCTCCCTCGCTGTTCTTCTGTACTTCCTTTCGTGCCTCCGCTCCGTTCCATCGTCCACTTGTCTGGTGCTTTCTTCTGCATTTTTTTTGTTTTTTTTGTTGTTGTTGCTGTTGTTTTACTGCGTGTCAACTCTCTTTCTTGCTTCTTTTTTTTTTCATCTCCTTTTTTTTGTTTCTGTTTTTTTTTTTTTTTTGCTCCTTTGTCTTCTCACTCGTTAGTGCGCACGTGCGTGCATGCGTGTTAGCTTGTGTCTGTGTGTGTGTGTGTGTGTGTATGTGTGTGTGCGTGTGTGTGCTTCTTCTCATGTCAAACGCTCGCTCGGACAGTGCATCGTCGATACACCGTGTCGCCCTTCCTCTGCCATCCCTCTTCTCTGTCTCTCTCGCCCCCCTCTTTGAGCGGGAGTTTCCTTCGCCTCCGCCGCCCACCCCTCGTTGCTGTGACGCTCCCGCACAACGCGTGCGACATGCACGACTTCGTCTTCTTCCACCCCTCTCTCTCTCTCGAGCTCCCCTGCAAGCCTGTTTGTGTGTTTGTATGTGCGTGTATGTGTGTGTGTGTGTGTGATCAGGAGGAGGCCGACGACTTTGAGGGTGCATCCGTGCACCGACATCATCACGATTCCCTCTCTCACACACGTACTGCTGCACCTGCCGGCACAGCGGATGGACTCATCTACCACAGCGCAAAAGGAGTAGTGGAGAAGTGGTGGTGGTGGTGGTGGCAGCGCCGTCCTCTTTTTTTTTTTTTTTCCCTCTGTCTCCTTTCTCTCTCCCCTGTGTTTGGGTTTCCTTTCACCTCTCAAAAAAAAAAAAAAGAAGAAGACGAGGAATACACGTTCACACCGCACACCTTCACGCGCGCACACGAGAGTCAACAAATAAAAAAAAAACACACGACAGACGAACCAGCATAAATGAGAGCCTTCCCCCTTTCCTCTGCGGCGTAGAAGCTATCGCACACTCGCTTGCAAAGCCCTCTCTCTAAAAAAAAAAAAACCACAGCAACAAAAAAAAAAAAAGAGGGAAACCTCTGTAACTGTCCGTGTCCGTGTGCGTGTGCGTTGGTGCGTGCGTTTGTGTGTTCTCTCTGTTGCTCTCCTTCTATTGTTCTTCTGATTTTTTTTTTTCTTTTGCCCCGGTGGCGGTCCTGGTCGTGTGTACTCCCCGGTTCGTACATCTGTGTATGCATGCGTGTATATTGTGTGGCTATGTACCTCTGTGTGGGTATTTGTGTTTGTGTGTGTGTGTGTGTGTGTGTGTTTGTGTGTGTGCCAGTATACCTATGTGAGCGTGCGAGCACGTGTTCATCGATGTGGCAGGTCGCCAGGATGGTGTATAGCTTCGCTGTGTCGCTGTCTGTCTACCTCTTCAGTAGAGGGGCAGCACAGCCGCGCTGGGGCGTCTGGGGTTGGGGATGTCTCACCTCGTCCAATGCGCGTGCACTCACTTTGTTTTCGCTTCTTTTTTTTCCCGCGCTGGGTCTCGCCGTCTCTGTCGGCGTGTGTATGTGTGTGCCTGTGTATGCATGTGTGTATGTGTATTGTGTCCGTGTCTGGATGGGCGTGGGTGTGTACTTCCGAGCTGGTAGTGCTCGTTTTTTTTTTGTTTTTTTTCCTCGAGTGTGGATGTGGGGGAAGATGGGGTCCGGTGGCGGGTTGTCGCCGCCTCGCCCGCTCTCTCGATTTCGGTTCCCTCCCCCCTCTCGTTTCCTTCTCCGCCGCCTTCGTCGCTGAGTCTTCGTGGTCTCTGACAGCCTCAAGGAGGGACGGACTGCACGTGTCCTCCCCCACCTTTCCACCTCCTCCCTCCCCTTCGCATTGTCGTGTGGATTTCGCTCCACACGACAATGAGAATGCTGACCGTGCACACAGCGCGGTCGCCTCCGCTGCGCGCCGGTGGAGAGACGGAGGGAGCACGAGAGAGAGAGAGAGGCAACAGCTCTGGCTGATCCTCGACCTCCTCCAACCCATCGATCCTCTTCCCTTTTCTTCCTATCACACACACACACACACACACAGACACACACACATACACAGACACACAGACACACAGACACGAGAAAGTCCTCGAGATATAGTGCGAATGGAATTATGGACAATCTGTACGTGGCAACCCCCGCACACACACACGCACACGCACACGCACATGCTGATCCCTCCCCCGCTCGGAGTTGAGCACGGAGGTGGCTGGCGAGGAGGATGGTGGGAGGTGTGACACTACCTTCATCCTCGCTGGTGCTTTGAGGTGGCGGTGTCCGAGAGACGCACTCCGACACGCTTCCAAGGGCGTGTAGCTCAGTGGTAGAGCGTCCGTTTCGCATACGGAAGGCCTAGGGTTCGATCCCCTACTCGTCCACTTTTTTTTTTTCGGTAGGCGGGAGGAGTCGACCGACGCGGAGTGGGTGGGGGAAAAACCCGTGATTAGGCGAGTCTCCGACGCCGGTGGTGTTTGGAGGAGGAGGTCGGTCGTGTCGTGCCAACCAGAGTGAGAGAGAGCGTGGTAATGTCGTGGGACACGGGAGTCGCCGCCAGCTGATGTGATGTGTGTCTGTGTGTCTGTGTGTGTTTGTGTGTGAGCTCTCTCCCTCTCTTTCTGCTACTCCCAACTCTTCTATCTCTCAACCCGATACAAAAAAAGAAAAAAAAAAACCGAAACTCGTCTCCACCGATGGCGATGGAAAGTCGAGACCGCACGATGGCTTTGCTTTTCCCCTCCCCTCCCCTCCCCCGCCCTCCCACTGTGGACAGGCATGAAGCGGGAGTCGTCGTGCCGCGTTGGACCTGTGCGCGAGGAACACGCTTCCAACACACAGATCAGCCCTCACGAAGAGCATCTGCCAGCTTAATGAGGCATGTGTGTGTGTGTGTGTGTGTTTTGTGTGTCTCATGACGTCATTGGTGCTCCTGGACTTACCTCGTTGCCTTACTCATCACATCCTTTCGGCCCTGTCCCCCACTGATGCTTGTCGTCCTCCTGACAGCTCGAGCATTTCGTCTTCCCTCCTTTCCCGCGTCGTGTTGTGCGGCTCACCTCCACACACACACACACACCCACACACACACGCACACACACACACATACACGCACGCGGGCCGGCGAGGACGACACGCAGAGCGACTTCCCCTCCTCCCCCCTTCTCTCTCTCTCTTTCCTGTCTCGCGGCAATGCGACGCACGCCAACACAGCTCCGTTTGTCGCGTCCGGTGGCCGCGGCGGTGTCTCGCAGCGGTGCTTCGTCTCCGGTGGCGAGGGCTGCCGCCGCCACCTCCGTCCGGCCCTTGACCACCGCAGCTGCCAGTCGCCACGCCATCTCTCGCCTTGTTCCATGCAGCGCTGGCGTGCACGGCGGCAGCCGCGCTTCAGCTGCTGCTGCTGCTACTGTGACGCCCCTGGTGCTGAGCCGCCGCTGGCAGTCATCCTCCTCGGCGCAGAAGGACTTCACTCACATCACGCATGACCTAGTCTGGGGACTGTGGAATGAGGGCAACCTCTTCTCGCTCTCCGTGGCGGAGCTGTTGTTTTACCTCCAGCAACGCGCCGAGGGCGGCACCGCCTTCACCATCGACCCGCAGGCGAAGAAGAGCACACTCGTACGCCAGGTGGAGGAGTTGATGTCGGCCGAGCAGGCAAACCTCACCGTCCCCCAGGAGACAAACGTGGCGGTCACCATGACCGGCGCCGATCGTGTGGAGGAGACGCTGGACGAGGCGGATGAGTATGGCGACTGGGGTGCTGAGCCCGGATTCGAGGAGCGACGCCACATCGACTACATCGAGTGCAGCCCGCTGCGGATGGGAGAGCGCTACGACCCCCTCGTGCCGCGCTCCTATCAGCTTCTCCACAGCGACCTCTCCGCCGATCTCGGCCTGCAGGCTCTCAACCCGTCCAAGTTCCCCGGACAGAGCAAGAACCAGCTCGCCTACGTCGTCTCCAAGGTGGACGTCGACAAGGCGAACGAGCAGCACTTCCGACGCGGTCTCGAGTGGTGTCTCGCCAACTTGTGGAACACCAACATGAACGGTGAGCTGAACATCGGCGCGGGTCGCGTCATCTTCTACCGCACCGTCGCGAAACAGAACCGAAACACGCTCCCGCTCTGGACGCTGCAGCGGCACCTCTACGCCTACCACCCCTACGCGTGGTTCGCCGTCGCATCTGCCTCCAATGTCCAGGCCGCGGAGACGCTGGCGAGCCGCCTCGGCATGCAGCTGGTGCAAGGGCTGACGACGAGCTACAAGGTGGGTATCCGCCGCGCTGGCGAGGTGTTCGACGCGGAGCTGAACGCGCAGATGCAGTGCACGTTGCTGAACCGGCCGTGGGACCGCTTCCTCGTGTCTCACTACGTGCGCTCGCAGATGCCGGACCTGCGCTACCTCATCCGCGCTCGTCACCCTATCAAGAAGCGCGTCGCGGACACCTACCTCGAGACGGACATCCTTCGCAGCACCCGCGACTCGGTGCAGTCGGTGCTCTCACCGGAGCTCGGCGAGGTGACCTACTGCTGTGAGCGTGTCATCCGCAAGTGGGCGATGAGGACGTCGGTGGGGGTGACCCTACAGCTCGTGGAGACGCGCCGCACGCCGCTGATCATCACCAAGGCTGGTGACGAGGGGGAGCGACTGGAGTACGAGTGGATCGTGGTGCTCCCGCAGAAGGCGGAGCGCGTGAATGTGGCGGCGCTGGCGGAGGAGTTGTGGGGATACGGCAATCTCCTGGCGACCGAGCTGGGACCAGGCATGGAGGAGTTCCTCTCGCACACCATGACGGCAGCCGCTTCTTACTAGGACACATAGACGCTGTAGCTCACGCGTATGTATGTGTGTGTATGTGTGTGTGTGTCTGTCTGTCTGTCTGTCTGTCTGTGTGCCGTGGTCGTCGACCTTCATGCAGGCAGCGGCACAGCTCATCCGAGATAGAAGAAGAAAAAAAAAAAATGGGACGGAGAGGCGAGGCGAAGTTGTGCAGAGAACGAGAGTGTGTCTTCCTCTCTCTCTCTCCCTCTGTCTATGTGCAGGTGCGGAGTGTGTGTGTGTGTGTATGTGTGTGCTGAGTCGGTGATGGAGTTGTGCTCGCTGTGGATCTGCGGTAGGTCACTTTAACAAACACACACACACACACACACAAAGGAAAGCGAAGGCTACTGCGGTGAGGCAGACAAGATGGGATCTTTTGGAGAAAGAAGGAGGAACGGCAGAGGAGACAGAAAAGACACGATGATAGAGTAGCGGTGTCTATGTGTGTGTGTGCCAAGACCTGCTGTTGGTGGTGCACCCCCCGCTCGCACATGCTCATAGCTCTTCTCTTCCTCCCCACCGGAGTTGATGGATCTTCACAGTTGCGCTTTCTCTGTGCTTTCTCTCTCTCTAACCCCACCTTTCGCACCCCCCCCCCCACACACACACGCACACGCACACCTGCACACACGCATCTTGTCGACACTTCCTGCGGGGACAGCATTTCACACCCCTCGCTACGAAGCAGATCATACACACACGCACATCCACACAACCCACTCTTGTTTGGCGGTGAACCACTTGCTCGGTTTCCCTCCTCCCCCCCTTTTTTTCCCTTCTCCTCCTCTGTCTTCTCACACATCACCTCCGGAACTCTTTTTTTTTGAGATTAGTTCAGAGTTTTTTTTTTTTTTTTTTGTGTGTGTGTGTTGACCTTTGTCTTGTTTCGCTTCTGTTCCACCCCTGTGCTTTTTTTTTTTGTGCTTCTGTGCAGAGCTCCCGCACGTGCCCGATGCGATCTCGCTAGCATGGTGCTCGCCTCCTGACACTCCACCGCCGAACGCACAGTGACACTCGCCGCACTCCTGGCTCCCCACGCTCCTCTATCTCTTTTTATATCTGACTTGCTCCCTGCCACTCCACCCCCTACGCATACGGACGACGCGTGCATGTGCAGCAGTACGCGTGTTAAACATACAGACCCCCCCCCTGCCGTCCCCTCTCCTCTCTTGCGCACACGCACACGCGCCACAACGACGCGTAGCTGAGTTCTCCATCTGAGCCCTCTTGCTTCTCCCCCCCCCCCCTTACACCACACATACAGACACACACACACACACCACCACCACATCGTCACCGCGCAGCCATGCCTCCAAAGGCTCCCAAGGGGGCGCCCAAGGCGGCGGCCAAGAAGGGGCCGCCGAACGCGATGCTGGCGAAGCTGAAGATGAAGATGGAGCTCCAGAAGGCGGAGGAGGAGCGTCTGCGTCTCGAGGCCGAGGAGGAGGAGCGCCGCATCCGAGAGGAGGAGCGACTCGCAGAGGAGCAGCGCAAGTTCGAAGAGGCGGAGCGGCAGCGGGAGCGGGAGCGGCAGAAGGAGGAGGAGCGCGCCGCCCGCAAGGAGCGCAAGCTCGCGGGCAAGAACGATGCACTCGAGCGGATGCGCGCCGCCGGCATGATCCTGCCCGACGTAGCGCGCATCCGGCAAGACGAGGAGGTGCGCAAGGAGGAGGAGCGGAACGCTCCGCCGAAGCCGAAGCCGAAGCCGAAGCCTGTCGTGGTGACGGCGGCCCCGGTGCCGGAGGAGGTGGAGGAGGAAGATGACGGCGAGCTGACCGAGGCGACCGAGTCGGACGCAGACGTGGACGAGGACGACTGGGAGGCGGCGATGGAGCGCGACGAGCGGCGCGCCGCGCGGCACGAGAACAACGAGCGCGTTCGTGCGGAGCGGTTGGAGCGAAAGGAGGCCCGCGCCGCGGCGAAGCTGAAGGCTGCCGAGGAGGCGCGCGCGAACGAGCACGTGCTGGAGAAGGTCAGCAACCTGCGCTCCCCCATCTGCTGTGTGTTGGGCCACGTCGATACCGGCAAGACGAGCTTGCTGGACCGCATCCGGTCGACGAACGTGCAGGGCGGTGAGGCGGGCGGCATCACGCAGCAGATCGGTGCCACCTTCTTCCCCCGCGACTCGCTCGTCTCCGCCACCGAGGAGCTCAACAAGAAGTACAAGCACAGCCTGAACGTGCCGGGGCTGCTCGTGATCGACACGCCAGGCCACGAGTCCTTCACGAACCTGCGCAGCCGCGGCAGCAGCCTGTGCGACATTGCTATCTTGGTGGTGGACATCATGCACGGCCTGGAGCAGCAGACGCGCGAGTCGATCCGGCTGCTGCGAGAGAAGAAGTGCCCCTTCATCGTGGCCCTCAACAAGGTGGATCGCCTGTACGACTGGCAGCCGCACGAGAACATGGATATACAGCAGTCGCTCGAGCTGCAGCGGCCGCACGTCCGCAGCGAGTTCCTGACTCGCTGGAGTCAGGTGAAGAACGAACTCTCTGCCGAGGGGCTGAACTCGGAGCTCTACTACAACAACAAGGAGGTGCGCAAGTTCGTCTCGGTGGTGCCGACGTCGGCGCGCACCGGCGAGGGCATCTGCGACCTGCTCCTGCTCGAGATCCAGCTCGTGCAGCAGTTCATGGAGGGCAAGGTCACCTACAAGGATGACCTGCAGTGCACCGTCCTCGAGGTGAAGCCGATCACCGGGTACGGCTTCACAATTGACGTCATCCTCATCAACGGCGTGCTGCGCGAGGGGGAGGAGGTCTGTCTCTGTGGGCAGAACGGCGCGATCTTCACTCAGATCCGATCGCTGCTGACGCCGCAGCCGCTGCGTGAGATGCGCGTGCGCGGCGACTACATCCATCACAAGAGCATTAAGGCCGCGATGGGTGTGAAGATATCCGGCAACGATCTCGAGTACGTTATCCCGGGCACGCAGCTGCTCGTCGTGCACCCGCAGGACAACAGGGAGGCGATCGCGGAGCAGGTCATGAAGGACGCCACGAACATCAACGAGTTTCTGAACCCGGATGGGCTTGGCGTGAGTGTGCAGAGCAGCACCCTCGGCGCGCTGGAGGCGCTCCTCTCCTTCCTCAAGGACATGAAGATCCCGGTCGCGAGCATCGCCATCGGCCCCATCCACAAGCGTCACATGCACCAGGTGCTGTCGATGAAGCGGCGAGAGCCGCGCTTCGCCGTCGTCCTCGCCTTTGATGTGCCCGTCTCGGAGGAGGCGCGCGACATCGCGAAGAAGAACGAGATCGACATCTTCGAGGCGAACATCATCTACCACCTCTTCGACAAGTTCACTCGGTACATGAACGAGTACGAGCAGCGAGAGAAGGACCGCCTGCGCGCTGTGGCGGTGTTCCCGGTGCAGCTGAAGATGATCGACGAGGCGATCCACGTGACGGACCCCATCATCATCCCTGTCACGGTGGAGCGCGGCCAGCTCCGCCCCGGCACCCCGCTGAGCGCCATCCGCAAGAAGGACGACAGCGTCGTCGTCATCGGCCGCGTCATGTCGATGGAGCGTGACAACCGGCCGGTCGAGATCGGCACGCCTGGCATGGACCTGGCGGTGAAGATCAACTCCGGCGAGTCGGGCGTCACCGTCGGCCGACAGTTCGACAACAACGACGTCATCATCTCGCACATCTCGCGCCAGTCTGTCGACGCCGTGAAGAAGTTCAAGGACGAGCTCAAGCCCGATGATGTGCTGCTGCTGGCGTCACTCATCAAGGTGCTGAAGGTGCCCAACAAGTGATCGGGCAGGGAACGGCGCGGTGTGGAACAGCTTGTGGTGGAGAAGGGACGCCGATGCAGAAGTGTACGTGTGTGTGTGTCTGTGCATTTGCATGTGTGTGTGTGTGTGTGTGTGTTTGGTGTATTTGTGTTTGTGTGTGTGGGTGTGTGTGTCTGACCTTTTGTATGCTGGGGTGTTTCTAATCTGATTCGTAACTAACGTCTCCGCCAAGCTGACACACACGCTCTCTCTGTCTCTCTTCCTGCCTCTCTCTCTCTCGCTCTCGCTCTCCTTCGCCATCTCCGTTCTCCCCACTCTCTTTTTTTTTCTTTCTTTTGTGTCTCTGCCGAGATGCGCCGTGTGTGTGTGGTGCATTTGCTCCTCACGCACCTACGCCCCTCCGCCCCCACCCCTTGTCTGTCTGTCTCTCTGTCTCTCTCTCTCTCTGACGTTCTGTCAGTGTAGTTGCTGGCGAATGGCTCGCGATGGCGGCGACACGAGATGTTCCGCAAGTAAGCGGAGGGTGCTTGGTGGTGCTCAGCGAAGGTGCTTCAGGTGGACACAGCTGACACCGGAGCACACGCACACGTGCGTCATGCGCCTCCCGCACTACAGGAGGAACGGAGACGGGAGACGGTTGGGGGGATGCCAGGGTGAGGGTCAGGAAGAGAGGAGGAGGAGGTTTGTTGTTGATGTGCACACATCAGCGTGCTGCGCGTGTGATGTGAGGAAGGTGGAGAGGAGGAGAGGCGTGCGAGGCGTGTGTGTGTGTGTGTGTCTGGACCACGTCCTGTGACGATCCACGAAACCAAAAAGAAAAGAAAATAAAAACATGGAGCACCGTTCTGCCCAAGGAGAAGAGAGACACCCCTCCTCCTCTCCTCCCCACCCCCACCCCACACTCATCCGGTGTCGTGCTCCCATGCGGGGGAGGGGGGGGGGGCAAGCAGTGGTGCACATGGGCATCCACTTGGGGGGAAGGGTGGAGAGGCAGAGAGAGCATATGTGTGTGTGTGTGTGTGTGTGTGTCAGTGCGTGTGCGTATGTGTGTGAGGATGTGCCTGCTTCGTTCTGGAGTTGCCGTTACTCTCTCTCCCTCTCTCTTCCGCTCTTCTCTCTATTGAACATCTGTGTGTGTGTGTGTGTCTCAGGATTCCGGCTCAGCGCTCCTCACTGACACCCGTCACATCACTCTCCCCTTCCTCCGACCCCAGACACGCACGCACACAGCGCGTCGAGCTTCTGTACTCTCCTTCTCTCTCTCTGTCTCCTGACCTGCCAAGGCAGAGAGAGAAGGAGCGGGGCGGGCGGCGAGGGTGATGGCCGTGGTGGGGTCCGTCACGGACGCCGTCGTCCGGGCCGCCGCGTGGGATGATGGTGGGGCGGAGTTCATCTTCGTTGACGGGACTATCCTCTCCTTCGTGGATGACATGAACACTTTTGTGGCGGTGCGCAGCAGTGCCACGCGCGCGAGCCCGCGCGGACCTTCACAGTCGCACCACTCATCCCCACACGATCGGCAGCGGCAGCGGCGGCCATGCACATCTCCAGAGGTGGCGGCAGCCGAGGGGGCGTATGTAGACTCCATCCGCGGCCTCGAGGACGAGGATGCGGACGACGAGGACGGCGACGGTCGCGAGCTCTGCTTCACGGCGTGGACGCTGAGCAGAGACGTGGACAAGGTGCGGGCGGCGCTGCACATCTTCAACAGCCTCTCCGAGCACCCACGGCTGCTGTCGTCGTTGCTGCCGTCTCACGCATCGCCAGACGTCGACCTCGCCTCGGTGCCGGCGTGGCCGCGACACGCAGGAGGTGCATCCACTGCTGCCACGAGCTCCTCGAGCACCGCGGACCCCTGGCGCTGCGGTGTGTGGCGCAACTCCGGGCCGCCGATCGACAGACTCGTGCTCGAGCGGCGCCGCGATCTCTTCCGCCGATACGCGGTGGTCGGTGCCGTGCGCGAGTGGGTGCTGACGCCGGACGCGGCAGAGTCGCTGTCGCCTTCGCCGCCTGCGCACAACAACCAGCTCGACGGTCATCGCGTGGCCACACCGCCGCACCACGTGCATGTAGGAACCGTGCTGGAGCTCTGGTGTGCGCTGCGCCGCGTGCGCATGACGGTGGCGGTGCACCGTGACACCTTCACGGTGCGGTGGCCAGCGCCGGTGACGCGGCCAGACGGTTCGCGTCTGCCTCCGACGTCTTCGCCGTCGTGGCCAGCCTGCGTCGCCCACTCCTCGCGGGGAGCAACAACACCAACAACAGCAACAACAGCAGCAGCATCAGCAGCAGCGCCGCCGCTGCTCTTTACCCACGTGGAGCAGACCTTTCCCGTGTGCGACCCACCCGACGCGTGGCGGGCGATGCTGCGGCTGGCGCTGGAGCTTGATGCCGAGCTCCCCAGCGATGAGGGAGAGACAGATCCCTGTCTGGCGGCACCGTCGCCTGCCCCGCAGCAGAGTCGCCTGCCCGAGCCACGCCGCTGGAGCGGTTTGATGGATCGGCGCGGCAGCGGCGACGGCTGCCGCTTCTCCGCCATCTCAGCATCGCAGGCGGCCCACCTCGCCGCCCCGCGGACGACACGCGCCGTCGCAGCCATGCGCGAGCTGCACCGTGCCGGTGCGCGGCTGCAGTGGATGTACGAGGCAGATCACAGCGGCCCCAGCCGCGCGCACCCGCCGGCGGTCTACTGGTGTCTGCGGCCGACCCCATCAGCGCCGCTGCGCGGTGCGCATGTTCTCGCGTGGGTGGCGGAAGACGGCAGCTGCGTGCGCGCTGCGTTGGAGGCACGCGGCTACACCATCTCACACAGCCGCCTCTCAGCGGAGGCGCAGCCAGCGGCGACGGTGGTGTACCGTCTTCACGCCGGCGACCGGGCGACGGCGGACCTGCGTCTGCCGCCCACCACAGCACCGCTGCGGTGCCGTGTGCGCGCGCCGTCGACAACGACGCCGCGGCTCGACACGCCGCTCCGCCCTCGCGGAGACCCGAACGCGGCGCCTCCATCGATGTGCAGCGCCTCCGAGGGCGGTGAGGGTAGTGGTGAGTGCGGCGCGGCAGTGGCGGCGGCGGCGGCTCGGTGGGCTGTGGCTGTGATCGACACGGCGAGTCTCCGCTGCGAGTGTGATGCGCCGCCAGCTGCTCCGGAGGTGGTGATGCCCGCTGCAGCGCCGGCGCCTCACGACCGCGCGAGTCACCCAGCAGTCACTCCGGCGTGTGTCTGTGCCGTGATGGCGGCTCTCACGCACCGCTGTGCTTTGGGCGGCGCCTCGCCGGCGCTGGCGCTCCCCAATGCAGACACCATCGCCAGAGGCACAATGCCACTCCTCGCGTTGTCGGAGCAGGAGACGACGCAGCGACTCCTGCGCTGCGGCCGCTACCTCGCCGCCGTGGCGGACGTCGCCGTGCACCTCTCCCAGGTGAACTGCGCGGTGCCGCACGTGGCAGACGCCGCCGCATCGATTTCTTGTCCACAGCGGGTCGCTGCATACTGTGGCCGGACATCACCGTCGCCGTCACCGCTTCTGCGCCGGTCGTGCACGGCAGCGCATGCGGAGTGGCGCCACGCGGCCGACGACGCCAGTGTCACTGCAGCCGACGCCGTCGTGTACCTGACGAGCCGACTGGACGGCATCGGCACCTTCACGGCGCTCACCAACGGCACCATTCGCGTTCGCTTCGATGACCGCACGTTGTTGACGCTCACGCCGGGCCACGACGAGTTGGATGAGGCCCAGCTGCTCGCCACGTGCGTCATGCGGGACGCGACGCGTTGCACGATGCGTCCTGCGCAGTGTCCTGCCGGCCACGCGATGCACCGCTACCTCGTGTACGCGCTGCCCTTTCGCCACTACGTGTACTGGCGCGCCGTAGACGGCGGCGGCGGTGGCGGTGACGGCGACGCGGTGCCGTCGCACCGCCGGCACCCTTGTCTCAGCGAGCAGGACTCTGTCACGGAGCGGAGCGTGTCTCTCCTCGACCCGACGCTTGGCGAGTCTATCCGCTGCCTGTCAGACGCGCCGTCGTGCTCGCCCGCCATCTCCATCACCGCGCCGCACGATACTCGAGCGTGTGTGCGCCACCTCGCCTCGTCCAGCGATGTGGCTGCGCAGGAGACAGACGTTGCCCCTCGCGACCGGAGGAGTTCTGTGTGGGGGCTCGCAGACACTCACCACACTATGCGCGCCTACCACGACGATGAGGCGGCGGAGGTCGCGGAGCGGCGGGCCAGGCTGGAGGCGCTGCTGGAGCGCAACGCGGCCCTCTCCCACACGACACGAGCGCTGCTGCGGCAGTAGTGTCCAGCACTCATGAGAGGCAGTGCTTCTCATCCAAACAAACAACAACAACAAAAAGAGAATAGAACAAGATGAGTGGTGAGTGAGATGAAGAGAGAGAGAGATAGAGAGAGAGGTGCGGATGGCGGAGGTGGCAGGCGGCGGGGGTGTGGGGAGTGGTTCGGTGACCGCAGTAGCGCACTTCCACGACTGCGCAGCTGGGACTCACAAGCAGTGTGTGTGTGTGTGCTCCTTCATCCACCCATCCACTCCCCCGCCATCCGACGCAAAGGGCCTTCGGTGATCTAGACGTAGATAACGTGCATGTGTGTTGCGTGTGTGTCCGCGTGTCTCTGCCCCCTCCCCGGCTGCGTGTGTGTGTTGAGACGAGTGGAGATACACGCAACACCAGCACGTCGTCCATAGATGCACACACGCGCCGTGTACCATGGTGTGTAGAGTGACGGTACGCCGTCGCTGTTTTTTTTTTTGTTGTTGTTGTTGTTCGTTTGTTTGCGTGCCTTGCTTGCTCGTCTCGTAGGAAGGCGAGAGAGGGGGACTGGTGATGGTGGCGGCTCCGCCACCCACCGAAGACAGATGGACACAGACAGACACACACAGATGGAGCAGACACACAGGGCCGATACACAGAGCCGATGGTTAGGCCTATGCACGCCTGTCTACCGCCTCCACCCCCGAGGGTGTGCCGGTGGATGTGCGCTGCTGGGAAGCGCCTGTGCAAGACGCTCGTCCACCGTCAAGTCCAACGCCGAACGAGGCTCCTCTCATCACTGTCTCTGCTGCCAACACTCCATTTCTTGTTCCGCCGCGGCCGCGCACACACACACACACACACGCACGTGGCCGGTGCTGCGTATCCGACAACAGTCGCGCCACATACGGGAGCGGTGGTGGTGACAACGTTGGTGCTCTTGGACAGTGCTGTCGCTGACACACAGAAACACAGACAGACACACACACACACATACATACAAGTGCGAGACGCACAGACAAGAGTGCATTGGACAGCGCGCGCGCTGCCACGTCTGCGACAATGGACAAGCACTCTAGCGCGAGTGCGGCGCAGCTCTCCAATCTCCGCGCATCTCTGGTATCGCCGGCGACCACGCCGGCGAGCACGCCGGCGAGCGACATCGCGAACAGATATGCTGCGGTCCCTGTCGAGCACCGCCACGGGACTCCACAGTCGCCTTGGACGCAGAGCCCCGATCCACTTTCCGAAGCCGCACGCGTGCGTGTCGCACTCAACGACCGCGGTGCACACGATCGTCCCCTGGAGATGCACGAGATCAAGAGGGACGGACAGGCTCAGCACGGCGACACGCGCCAGTCGCTGATGGCGCGTCGGTCGCATGTCGCCGCGTCAGCAGCGCCATCCCCGTTTCCTGCGGTGCCGACGTTGACGTGCCTCGTGCCGCGCGTTGTGGTACCCCACTCGCAGCTGTCGCCGATGCCCTCGCTGGGTCCCAGCAACTCGGAGGCGCTGCGCCGCACCTGGAATGCGCGTCGCCTCCCGTCACCCTCCCACCGTGGCTCCGGCGGCCTCGATGGCGCTCACCGACCCCACGCCGCCGTCGCCGGCCGCGTCGAGGGCACCGACACTCGCAAGAGGCTCTTGTCGCCGCCAACCGGAGGCGCTCTCGCCTCCACCACCTACGCCGTGCACCCCGTCCTTCCGCGCACGCATCACTGTTTCTTCGCGCACGAAGTGCCACCACTGGCGATGCAGCACATCGGCGCCAGCTCCGTGTCCTTGGCGGGCTGGTGCAGAGGACACCAGCGACTTGTGTCGGTGTCTACCTCTGCTGCGGTACTGCCCCAACTGCAGCAGCAGCAGCATGGCAAGTGGTCTATACCTCATCCGCAGCACCGCGCGGTGGCGGAGCCGGTGACCGCGCTGCTCTACACCCCGCCGATGACGTCGCTGCGCTACTCGGCCCCTGCCGCCTCTCTTCAGGGCCACGACGGCAACGAGTCTCCGCCGCTTGGGCAGGCGGGTCTCCTCTTCTCGCTGCCGTCGCTGTCCCACCAGCCGAGCACCCCGCCGCTGCGACCACCACCACCACCACCACTACCACCAGCAACAGCAGCAGCAGCAGGCCTGCGGACAGGCTCTGGGGACTCGCTCGCTCGCATCACGCCGCTGTCATCCACAGCAGCGCTGTCACGGATGGAGTCGCTGAGCCCTCCAGCGGACATGCCCGGCACCGCACCCGAGGTGTGCTTCGACACGCCGCCCAGCGGGACCGGATCCTTCTCTCGCTCCTCGTCGCTGCTGAGGCGAGGCCCGTCACCGTGGGCCGGCTCGGTGGAGCGACACCAGCAGCAGCAGCAGCAGCAGCAGCAGCAGCAACAGCAGCCGGCGCTGGTGTCCCCTCCACGCGCCCCGCTCTCCGCGCCCGCCGGGGATCACGACGTGCGACGAGAAAGCGGCAGCGTGGCCTTCTCGCTCGTTTCCATGGCGCTGCCGCCGCCGTCGCTGCAATGTCCGCCGCACTGCTCGTCACTTGGTGCCCTTCCTGCTGCACGCGTGGACGCACTGGCGGCGGGCGCCGACGGCGGCTTCAGCGAGCGCGACATCCGACGCGGAACGTGGATCTTCCGCGTCGCCAGCGAGGAGTGCCACGCGCGTGAGCTCATCGCTGCCCAGGAGACACGTGAGGCGCTGCGGTGCCTGCCGGCGTCCTGCTCCGTGTGGCGTCGCTACTACTGCGGCTCTGCCACGGCGTGGGATGAGGACAACAACCACGATGCCAGCAACAGTAGCAGCAGCAATAGCAGCAACAGCAGCAGATGTAGCAGTAGCAGCAGCAACAGTGGCAGAGACCTAGACTTCTTCCCAGACCCCTTTGCAGCGACGATGACGGCAGCGGAGGTGGTGAGGGTAGTCAAGCCGCCGAGCAGGTGGAGCGTGCGCGCAGCTGCGCCGGAGACGCCGTGCTGCATCGCCCACCCGGCGTTCACGTCTGCGGCGCACAGATTGACAGTGCACGAGAGCCTGCTCCGTGACGAGATAGTAGCGGAGGAGGCGGATGCCATGCAGACTCGACTCCAGAAGCCCTTTGCGTACGAGCACCGCCTCCATACGGTGGGTACGCTGGCGCTCGAGCGCGTCCTGCGACGCTGGATCGTCGACTGGCGTGCCCGCCGCCTCCATCGCAACCGGCTGCTGGCGAAGGTGGAGCGAGACGAGTGGGCCGCTCGTGCCGCACTCCACGCGACGAGTCGCACGCTGCACAACCGCTCCGCCTTGATGATCGCTGCTCTCGTGCTGGAGGAGCACCACTTCCGGTGTGCGCTGGAGCTGCTCGCGGTGCAGGCGGCGGCGTGGACGGGTGTGGTCCTTCTGCGGCTGCGTGAACAGGTGGAGCGCTTCTCGCTGGCGTTCGGCGGCGTCATGAGTCGCACGCGCGTGTGCGGTCGTGTATCAGGACTGACGCGGTTCGCTAACCTCGCGCACGCCGAAGACGCTGCCCGCCACGCCATTGCAGCAGAGGAGGCGCGACGGCGTCGCGGGTTCCCAATGCAGCTGCAGATGCGTCTGCTCAGCCGCATGCACGAGCCAGAGGCGCGTGAGCGACTGGTGGAGGACGAGGCGGCTGAGCGGGCGGTGGTGCACCAGGTGCTGCGTGCACTGGAGGCACACTACAGCATCCGCGAGCTGGAGATCGAGGAGAGCATCCAGCGCCAGTCGCTTCTCCGGCCGCCGGCGGCGAAGAGAGGCGCGCCTGTCGCCTCCGTCGAGGTGGAGCTGTGATGTACCGGTGGTGCCACGACGCAGATGAATGCAACCACACGATGTACAGCATCACAGCAGATCTCTCTCTGCACACTCTTCTTCTTCTTCCTTTTGTTTTCCCCAACGCGCGCATGTTGCAATGTCCTCCTTTCTTTCGTTCTTCACCTTTTTTTTTTTTCTGTCGTGTGAGCCCGCGTGTTCATGTGCGTGCGGGACACTCGACTTCGATGTACAGACAGGCGCACCCGCACACACACAAACACACACACACACACGCACACACATCTATGTTGTCAACCTTCTCTCTCTCTCTCTCTCTGTCGGTGTATCTGCTTCTATCGGTGCTCACACAGCACAGGAGATGATGTGAACAATGGACGTGAGGTCGTGTGAATTGTGGTTCCATGGCATGTGGAACAAACGCTGGAGGGATGAGAGAGAAAAAAAAGAAAAAAAAGTGTGTCGTGTCACCGTGAGTGCCGTCGCCGTCACGCGCTTCGACTCCACACATCTTTCTCTTGGTCAATGCACGTACACGCACGCGTACGCACACGCACACACATGCATGCAAACAACGCACTTACTCATCCACCCAAATGACAACGTCATCGTCAGCCTCCAACGTCATCAGCATCGAAGGGAAGAGGAACGACACACAAACACAAACATACACACATACACACATACACACACATACACGCACCAACTACTACCACCACTACTACTACTACTACTACTACGACGTTGAAGGCGAGAGAAGATGCCTCTCACCGCCGCCGGCATGCGCACGGTGATGCGGCAGATGCAGGAGGTGGAGGCGCACCCGGTGGACGGCGTGCGGGCTCGACCGTGCGACTCCATGAGTGAGTACCACGTCGACCTCGACGGCCCCGAGGGGACGCCGTTCGCGGCTGGGCGGTTCCACGTGCTCCTTCTTTTCGATGAGCAGTACCCCGAGGTGCCGCCCAAGGGGCTCTTCCGCACAAAGATCTTCCACCCGAACGTCTCCGATCGTGGCGACATCTGCGTGAACGCGCTCAAGCGCGACTGGAACCCTGCACTCGGGCTGCGTCACGTCCTCGCTGTCGTGCGGTGCCTTCTGATCGAGCCGAACCCCGAGAGTGCCTTGAACGAAGAGGCGGGGCGGCTGATCCTGGAGGACTACGCGACCTATGAGCGCAAGGCGGCCATGTACACCACCATCCACGCCGCCCGGCCCGACGGCGTACCGCGGTTCACCTTGCCAGTGGTACCGGCGGCGGCGTCAAGTCCTGCTGCGGCGGGTGTCAAGGCGCCGACCGGAGCGGACAGCAGCAGCAGCGGCGGCGTCGCGGTGCACGGCGGCGCAGATGTGGCGGCCGCCGCTGCCTCGTCCACCGTGAACGCGAGTGTGCCGCCCGGCGAGCCGCACCGACTGACCTTGTCAGAGGCGAACTGCTACGCCGGCTCCGCCGCGGTGGCGGACAAGTCAAAGAAGGACGCTGAGAAGAAGAAGAAGGCCCTGCGTCGCATCTGAGCCGCAGAGAGAAGTGATGCAGAAACACACACACAAAAAAAAAAAAAAAGTGCTGCTACAAACAAGTGCGCGTGATGAAGTCTGTTTGTGTGCGAGTGTGTGTGTCTCTCTCTCTGTTTCTCTGTCTGTCTGTGTGGGGACATTCATGTTTTGGGCGAGTTCGATTGACACCTAGAGATACAACTGTGTGCGTGCATGTGTACATATGTGTGAGTGTGTGTTGCGCGTGTGTTCACTGTCACGCTTCTTTTTTTTTTTTGTCTGAGATGATGCCTCCCACCCCTCCCCCTGCAGACGCCCCGACACCTTGCGTGCGCAAACACACACACACACACACACACTTCTCTACACACGGCGCTCTCTCTCTCTCTCTCTCTGCACCTGCTGTGCGTGCCTGAGCGTGCCTGTGCATGCGCGTCGATGCAGGGGGTGCGTCTACCCACTGACGTCGTGTGCGCGCGCTGTAGAGAGACAGGTATTCCGCGACGTTCATTGGCGGCACCAGCGATACTGTACAGTGAAAGACGTGTGTGTGTGTGTGTGCACTGTGCCACCTCTCTCTCAACTTTACACATTCTCTCTCTGTGGCATGCACTCTCACTCCTGACGCCGACCCTACACCTCACTGCCTTGCACCGACGTCTGCTGTCGGCTCTACCGGGCCGTGGGACACACACAACACACACACACATACACACACCACCCGGTTCACGAACGCATCCGCTCCTGTGCCAGTCACCTTCCCCCTTTCTAGCCAGAGCCTCGTCTAGTCTCGGGTGTGTGTGTTCGTGTGTCTGTGAGCGACCGCACGTGTCCGTGGACCCCATCACACCACCCACCTCTCCCTCCCTCTCCCGACCACCACCACCACCACCGTGTCCATCTCTTCAGCGCTTTGCATTCACCAGAGGGATTATTTGATTTGCTTTTTTTTTGGAGGGGCGGCGTAGGTGGTCGACGCGTGACACGGTCGCGCGGTCGTCTGCGTTCCTGTGTTTGTTACTGTTGTTCGCTGATCCTTCTCTTGTTGTTGTTGTTGTCCTTTTTTTTGTTTGTTTGTTTCTGCCCCCACTCGGTGGTGTTGAGGGCGGTCAGGCTGCTGGCTCTCTCCCTCCTTCCCTCTCTCTCTCTTGTGTGTGTGGAGAGGGCGTGGTTATGCGTGTGTGTGTGTGTGGCGGCGCGGCTCGGCAAGTGGATCTGTCTGCCAGGCCATCTCGGCCTCTCTCTCTCTCACTCTCTCACTGCCTCCCTTGTAGCTCATCATCCTGTCACCGTTACAGCTGACTGCCCTTTTTTTTTTTTCTTGTGTGTGTTTCCCTGCGTGACAGCTTGTGTGACAGGTGTGTGTGTGTGTGTGTGTGTGTGCACACCTGTTGGTTCGCGACCTCCCTCTCTCCCTCTCTCCCTCTCTCTCTCCTCCTCCTCTTCCTTGCTTTGTGTGTTTTGCAGGGCGGTGAGGGTGTAGCGACGCCGCTGCTCTGCTCCGTCGCCACCACTTCTACCTCCCTCCTCTTCTTCTTTCTCTCTCTCTCTCTCTTCTTTAGAGAATATCGCGTGTGTTGCAGGCACGTCTCTCTCGACCGTGGCTGCGTCGACCCCCCATCTCTCCCCTCTCACCACTTCCATTTCCCACACCACTCAGCGTGTACGTGTTGTTGTTGTTGTTGTTGCTGTTGCTGTTGCTGTTTCTACTTCTCTCTCTCTGTGTGCGCGTGTTTGTATGGGTTGACGTCTTCATCAATCTCTCTCACACTCTTTTTTTTTTCTTGTTGTTCTCTGTCACGACTTTGCAGGAGTAGGGCTGCGCCGGGTTGTCAATGCCGTCGCTGTCTGAGCGGGACCTCGGTCATGTCGAGAAGCTGTTCAACGCCATCCGCAGCGTCCTCGAGTGCGACAAGGCGCAGCGCTCCCGCACACCTCGCGCATCCGCCGGCGTCCCCGCCGCCGCGGTCACCACCACAGTGACGCCGTCTAACATCCTCCGCGAGCATCAAGATCTGCATGGAACGGGCGGCGTTGCCGGCGGCGCGGCCTCCGCTGCTGCGGCCGCCTCTGCATCGCCGCCGAAGGCCGGTGTTGTGCCGGAGCGGCGGCTGTGGACGGAGCTTGCCTTCCTCATGTGGCGCGTGGTAGGCGTTCAGAAGTTGTCGCTGGTGTCGTACGTGACGAGTGAGCCTGGCCGGATGGTGGCGGAGCTCGCCAGAGCGCTGCTGTCCTTCTTGCAAGAGAGCTGCGCTGCGGCGGCCGGGGGAGGCAGAGAGCGCCGCATGCGTGACGTCGCGCTGCTGGCGCAGGACCGCTTGCTCTTCCTGCTCCGTATATTCTGCTCTCTGAAGAACTGCACGGTGATGCTCAGCGACACGAGCGGCCGCGACAACGACGACGCAGCGCACGAGGTGTTCGCCGCCGTCTGCCGCCACGTCGTCGCAGGCCAGCACTTCCTGTGGATGTCGCAGGTGTACGTGTGGTTCAGTGACGAGGCGGCCCGGCTGGCCCGCACCGGCGGCGCCGTCCCGAGCGCCTACGTGTACGCCACCCACGACGCACTGCGGTGCATCCTCGGCTGCTGCACCGACGACGCAGCGTGCGCCAGCGCGTTCCTTCACTCCGAGCCGGTGGCCTGTGTCACATACATGTTCTACGGCATCAAGCTGCGCATCTCTCTCGGCGATCTGCTGCGGCCCTACGAAGATGAGCGGCCGGTCCTCGAGAGTGCCACGTCGCGCGAGGCGCCGAGCCGCGCCGACGCCGCGACGAGCCCCATCCCTGAGAGACCGCCCGGTGCACGCCAGCTCAAGACCCGTTACTTCACCTCCCTCGCGACCGGTCTCACGCCATCGCCCACGCCACGCGATGCCACCGGCGCCGCCACCGCCGGCATGGCCGCCGTCGCCTCTCTGGTGCGCCCCACCCCAACCTCTTCGTCCTCCGCCGCCAGCACGTCCTGGGCCTTCAACGTGGCAGAGCTAACACGCCAGCAGCTGAAGGTGCTGCTGCTTGCCGGCCGCGAGAACGCCTTTGACCTGCTCCTCTTCGCCGCCCTCGACATCGTGGTGGAGGCGCTTCGCGTCACGCGCGACTACACGCACTGGATCGTGCTCCCCACCATCAGCAACCTGCTCCTGCTGAGCAAGAAGAACATCGAGGTGGTGGAGGGCGCGGCGACAGCGGCGCCGCCGCCGCCGCTGTCGCTCGTGGTGGCGATGCACGACAACATCACCACGCTTTTCCACTTGCTGCTCGCCATTCTGCAGAGCGTCGACGCGGAGTCGCCGGCGGCGCGCAGGAGCAGCGGCGGCCGCGGCACACCGCTGCCGCTCTCTCCTGCGCTGGCGGGCGGGGCTGCGCCGGTGCGGCCGCCGCACCGCAGCACCGCCACGCCGCCGCTGCCCGCCGCCGGTGCCCCCGCGAGCGCCGCCGGGGGCGCGGCCGGCGACGACGCCGCTGCCGCGGTGGCCGTGATGGACCCGGCGCAGCTGCGGGAGCATCTCTCTCAGCAGCTGGTGCACATCATCCTGCAGACGGACGTGCACGCCGTGGTGGTGGCGACGACGCGCGTGCTGCAGTGCGACCGCGCGCTGCTACGGGTGCTGCACGCCTTCTGCGTGCTCGACGCGCACGTCGCCGAGCCGCCCAAGACCGTGAAGAGCCGCGGGGGCGGAGGCGGAGCGGTGGCGGCGCGGGCCCACGGCTGGGGAGGCGCGTCAACCCTCGCAGTGACGGACACGACGTCCTCGCCGTATCGCGGCGGCGTCGGCGGCGGCGGTGGCGGGGCGCATCTGCGTAGCGCCTCTATCGGATACCCGATCGGCACTGCAGCGGTGGTGGACGCGGGCGGCGGCGGCGGCGGTGGCGGAGGCGGTGGTGGTGGTGGTGGCAGCGTACCAGTCTTCAACGCCGCCGCGAGCTTCTTCGTGACGGCGAACTTTGGAGACCTTCGGCACGCCGCCGTGAACGACGGGGGCGGCGCCGACAGCGGGCAGGACGATCACGCGGGCAGCCACAACTCATCCCGCAGCGGCCGTGGCAGCGGCCTCGGCGGGTCCGGCATGCTCCCGCCGCTGGGGGGGCTGTCCATGCTCGGCGGTGCCCACGGAGCGCTGCAGCGGTCCGCGCAGAGGCCGCACGACCGCCAGCCGCTCCGCCACGGACGGCGCGTCGAGGGGGAGAGGAAGGCGGCGAGGGGCGGCGGTGGCGGTGCTGGCGGTGGTGCCGAGAACTTCGCCAAGTCCTTCTTCAAGTCTTTCTTTGGGAGCCGCAGGCCGGGCGGCGGCGGTGCCGTCACGGTGACGCGCGGTCTCACCACCGGCGGCGACAGCGACGACGGCGACGGCGCGGAGCGCGACTCGTGGGCCGGCTCGTCGCGGTCCGCCTCTGCGAGCTCCTCGGGCAGCGACAGCGACGCCGATGGAAGCGGCAGCAGCAGCGGCGACGGCGACAGTGCGGCGGGCGACGGGGACGAGATGCTGAGTGGGACGACTGCAACCTTAAATGGCAGTGGCTCACCGCCGACGCCGCGCAGCTTTGGTGTGGGCGGCGGCGGTGGCGGCGGCTACGCGGCGGCGGCGGCGGCGCGCGCGCGCAGCAGTGGCGCTGGTCGCCAGGCGCCGAAGGGCGGCGCCTCACACCCCCAACACCACCACCGCCGTCGCCACCGCCGGCGTCAAAAGGCAAACACGGGGCGGTCTGTGTGGCGTGAGGTGCCGTCGTACACGGCGCTGGCCAGCGAGCTGGTGCGCATCTTCAACCTCGTCCTGTCCGACGCGGAGCTGAGCGTCGATGTGCGCCTCGGCACCGGGTTGCTGCTTCCGAGCATCGTGCTGCGCGACAACCAGGTGTTCCGCCTCTACGAGGGACGCGTGCTCATCCGTAACTACATCAACCTGCTCCTGCACGAGCTCCAGCACAACATCAAACTGCGCGGGGCCCCGACCGGCCACCAAGCTGACCCCGCCCGCGCGTCCTTGGACGGTGCGGCGGCACCGGCGGCGGTGGCGAGCAGCAGTCTGAGCGGCGGCGGCACCACCTCCGCGGTGCATGGGCGGCCCCACCTGACGCAGCGCGAGCTCATCGCCTTCGCCCCCAAGGTGATCGAAACACTCGAGCAGACCTTCAAGGTGCTCGGGGTGACGCCGCTGACGAGCGACGTGGCGTCGCTGACGGAGCTGCCGCTCTACTTCTTCTGCACGGACGGCGTCGCCTCGCTCGGCGTGGCCCTCGAGCGCTCCTTCACCCGCGTCGTGGTGCTGTGGCTCATCGGCCTTGTCGGCGCGCAGTGTGACGAGGACATCGATCGACACGCGATGGAGGTGCTGCTGCACCTCATGAGTCGCGCTGGCGGCCGTGGGTCGCTACCGAAGGACAGTGGCGTCACACTCATGCTCACGCCGTCTGGCGCCGCCACGGTCGTGCAGATCAGCAGCACCTCCGGCGTCGCCGTCCCCGCCGGCGCGACGCTGGCGACCACTTCATCCTCGGCGGACTGGGCGAGCGCGCGGCGCGTCGTGCTGCTCAGCGGCTCCGACAGCGCTGGCGGCGGCGCCAACACCTCGCCCTACATCACGCCTGGCATCACCGGCACCTTCGGCCAGCCACCGGTGCCCATGCCGGAGCTGCTGGAGCCGGCGGGGTTGCCGCTGAGCCCCAACCTCACACGCGGCCTGGCAGTGGCATCGGTGCCCTCGTTGTTGGGCAGCGGCGGCAGCGTGGCAGCGACCTCCGGCGCCGGCGCGGGGTCGACCGAGCACGACGGCGAGGCGGAGCTCTATCGTACCCACTTCAACAACTCGCTCTTCGACGCGATCGAGTTCAGCGGCCTCACGACGGCCGCCGGCGTGGATGCCGGCCTGGCCGAGTGCGGCAACACGGTGGAGGCGCTCAGCTCCGTGTTCCGCGTGCTGCTGGGCCGCTCACCCGACCTCCTCTCGCCCGGCGGGCTGGCGACGGTGTTGTCGCTCTTCACGAACCACGACAACAACCTGTCACGGCTCGGCCGCGAGTGCATGACGCGCTCGCTGGAGACCCAGGCCGTGTACCCGCTCTACGCCGACGTCATCCTCGGCAGCGAGACCTTCCTGCTCACGCAGACCTTGGCGGTGCTGTCGGCCTACCTGACCTCCGCGACCCTCACGCCGGTGGCGCGGCGAGAGCGGCGGCTGTGGATGCAACGCGGCGGCTGCGTTGACGCCGTCGTGCGCGTCCTGGTGCGTGTGCTGGACTCGCCGCAGTCGACGCCGCACTTCATGAAGGTGATCCCGCACCTCTTCCAGTTCCTCTCCGCCTTCGAGTCGGGCGACCACAAGCCGCCGCAGCTGTCCAGCACGAGCTTCGTGGCGAGTGTCACGGAGCGGCTGGCGACGCTGGAGGGCACCGAGTACTTCATCATCGTAGCGCAAGCCGTGCTCGACGCCTCCATGGGGACCTACGGCGGCGTGGACGGGGGCTACAACAACGCCGGCGGCCCTGGCGCGCACTACACGGAGATGCAGGTGATTGGCTGCTTCCACGTCGCCCTCTACAACTGCGCCGCGGAGAAGCCCATCTTCCTGGAGCTGCTGCCGGCGCTGTTGACGTTCGCCGAGAGCCACGACCAGCAGCTCTTCGCCAACCTCGTCGAGGTGCTGTTCCGCGTTCTCGAGTGCACGAGCATCGTCCGCTGTGACCGACTCACCGACTTCGTCCTCGACCGCGGGCTCTCGCAGCTGCTTCCCTACCTCGAGCTCTCGGGACGCTACGTGGAGGAGCGCCTGCCCTTCACCGGCAAGGCGGTGGACCTCCACGCCTTCTGGCAACCCATCCTGCTCCGCGCCCCGCGCCGCAGCAAGCTCCGCTTCACCTCGCACGGCGGCGTGCAGGTGAGCGTGGGGCTCTGGCCAGAGCACGGCTTCACCATCTCGGCGTGGTTCAAGCTCGATCGCCTCTACACGACCATCCCACTGTTCGAGTTCCATGGCACCGCCGCCGCCGCACTGCGCGGCTCCAGCGTCGTCGCGGCACTCTTCGTCTTCGGCGGCGACAGCATGCAGCTGACCATCAACGACGGCCGCCGCGTCACGATCAATGAGAGTCAGGCGCTGCAGAACTTCAGCCCGCACACGTGGCTGCACATTTGCGCTGTTGTACGCACCACGAACGTGATAGACGTGTACGTCAGCGGCCTCAAGGTCGGCTCCGCCGGCTTCCCTTACTTCGCCGCCGGCGCCGAGGTGCGCGTGAACGTCGGCTGCACGGAGGACGCGCCGCCGCACGCCACCGCGCTCAGCACCGACGCCGCACCGCTCTTCTCCATGAGCGACATCGCGCTCTGGGCACAGGCGCTGAGCCGGGCTCAAGTAGAGGCAGAGCTCGCGAGCTGCGGCAGCGGCGGCGGTGCTCGCCAGAGTGTCCTCCCCGCCAAGATCCTTGAGGAAGGCATCCCACAGGAGCTCTCGCTGCTGCGGAACACAAGCGGCGGCGGCGGTGGTGGTGGTGGTGGTGGTGGTGGTGGAACGCCAGCGCCGGTGTCGGCTGTGGGCACTCTCAACTTCAGCGTGGGCGGGCTTGCGACTCTGATGAACACAAAGGCGCTCTCGGCCGGCGCCAGCGGCGTGGCGGGGTTCTCCTTCGCCGGGGCGAGCGGCACAGGGGAGGCGGACGACGACGGCGCGGGGCCGACGAGCGCGTCGACGTCGTCCGCCTCCGCGGCGCGCATGGCTCGCTTCGTGCCCTACGAGAACGAAGACAATCTGCTGCGCAACGTCCTCGCCTACCCCACCGGCTTTCCCGTGATCGCGAAGCTCGTCGGCCGCTACGCGACGCCGCCCAAGACCTGGGTGGACTACCCGCTGCTCTGGGCCACCCGCGGTGGTGTCACGAACATGCTGGACTGGCTGCACCTCGTCAACTCCCCGGCGCAGCTCGAGGGGCTGCTGCGACTCATTGTGGAGTGCGTGCAGCGCACCACCCTCGCCGTCACGCTCGACCCCCGCACCTACGTCCTCTTCGCCTACATGCTGAAGCACCACGTGGCGCAGTACATGTCCACCAACGCGTGTGATCAACTCCTCGCCCTCGCCTCGTCGCACGTCGACGTCCTGGACGAGGAGCACCGCATCATCCTCAACCGCCTCGCCTTCGAGCACATCCTCGGCGACGTCAGCCTTTACGCCGCCCTGCGGCTGGACACGGCGCTCTACCTCCTGCAGCGCGTCCGCCGCCTCTTCCACACGACCCAGTGCCGCTACGCCCGCCACAACGCGCGCTTCCTGTCCCCCTACCGGTTCATCGATCGACTGCTGCACAGCCTCGTCGGCGCCGCCGCGCGCACGCCGCTGCTGCTCCGCCGTGCTGTGGTGCAGGTGGCACAACAGGTCGTCGTGGCGAGCGACATGGAGGACGGCATGCTGCAGATCTTCCTCTCGCTCGTGGCCCAGCTGACGCCGGAGGAGGCGGTCGTGGCCAGTCGGTACAGCGCACATGTGAAGGTGGTGCTGCCGGTGCTGGGGTCCATGACCCGCGGCACGCATCTTCCGCTGCGCACGGCCAACAACTTGACGACGCTGCTGCTCGCCAGCCTCGTGGAGTGCGCCACGCAGGGCGCGTGCGTGGCGGCGCTGGCGCGCACCGTGGATCTGCCGTGGTACGCCGCGTGTATCACCCGCTTTGCCGACCCGGCGGCGGTGGTGTGTGCGACACGCCTCTTCTTCGATGCCGTGATGCACAACCCCGTCCTGCACGAGGAGGTGGCGCAGCACCAGTCCGCCTTGGTGGAGGCGCTGTCGGAGCACGCGGTGCACGAAGACCTGGTTCTGCTGCTCCTGGCGCTCACGATGGGCGCCGTGCGGCACATCGACGTGCTCTCGCGGAAGCACTCGCTGCGCCAGCAGCTGGACAGTCTCCTCACCACCTTCAACCCAGAGCCCAACCCGCTCGTGGCACCCATCTTCATCCGTCTGCTCGTCATCCACATACATCACACCGTGCGCGCGCCGTGGCGGCGACTTGTCAAGATGCAGCCAGTGCTGCACGACGAGCAGCGCCTCTCCTACCGCGTCCGGCGCTACTTCAGCCTCGCCCGCGTGTGCAGCCGTCTCATGATCCTCATCCGAGTGCGTCGGTACCGCAGACTCCTCCTCGGCCACCGCGCACCCGCCGCCCCGAACCACCCGCACATCCGCAGCATCAGTGGCGTCATGAGCAACACGAGCCAGAACGCAAGCTTCGCCATCAGCGGCGGCGGCGGCGGTGCCGGCATCATGGTCGGTGCCTCGGGTGGGTGTGTGAACACGTCCTTCGGTGTTGGACGGGGCGGAGGCGGCCTGTACTCGCCGCGGCTCGCCGTCTCGGCCAACCCGCTCGGGGTCGATGCAGAGGCGGCTGTGCGTGGTGGGGCCAGCGTGCACGACGGCGGCGATGACGTCGTGGATGGCGGGATGGGCACCGCCGCGCTGTCGACGCCGCAGTCGCAGTCGCTGCAAGACGGGCACGACTTCTACCACGGACACCTCGGCGACGACGATGAGGACAACGGCGGCGGCGGCGGTGCGCACGAGCGGACGCCGTTCGACGACATGATCGGTGCCGCCCGCTCTACGATGCTTGCCCCGCTCGTCAGCGGCCCTCGCGACGACGACTACGCCAGCAGCAGCAGCGGCGTGGGGGGTGAGGTGCCGCAGTGGCGGCCCCCGGTGCTGCTGCCAGACATGTGGGCCGCGCTCCCCGCGCCCCATCCAGTGCCGCACTCCCCCCAGGCGGACGCGAGCGCCACGTTCGGACACGCCGGCACGGACGCATCGGCGATGACGAGCGAGGCGCCCGCCACGCACTACAGATCTCCGGTGACCCCTCTCCCCACGCAGCAACAGCAACAGCAGCAGCAGCAGCTTCGCCGGATGCGCCACGGCGGCGCGGTCCGCAGCGACAGCATCGCCGAGGCCGTCGACAGCGCCGCCACCTCCGTCTCCAACGCCGCTGGCCTGCTGAGCGCAGAGGAGGGGCTGCCGGTGACGGGGCTCCGCGTGCGGTCGCGCCGGCACCCGCGCGCCTTTGCGGTGCTGCGCGTCTGCGTTCTTCTGTGGCTGCCGCTCCAGGCGCGCCGGTGTCGCTGGGCGGTGGCGCCGAACTTGACTCCGCACGAGGCGGAGTTCCGCCGCCGCCACGCCGGCGCGCTCTTCTGCATTCGCATGCTCCGCCACTTCGGGTCTATGCCGGCGTACTTCTACCTCTTTGTGAACTCGCCGACGCAGACGGCGGCGCTGAGCTCGCTCGTGCCGTACATCTCACGCGACATGCTGCTGGAGGAGCTCGACACGTGGGATCACATGGTCCGCTCGATGGTGGTCGCGCCGGCGCGAGAGGCGACCGTGGCGGCGGAGGCGCTCGCCGTCGTCGCCGCAGACACGCCGCCGCTGCGGCTGAGCAGCGCTCTCGCGGCAGAGGCCGAGCCCCCCGGGGCCGCACCCGGCGAGGCTGCCGCCGAGCAGGCGGAGAGCGCCGCGCCGCCGACGACGGTGGAGGCGGGAACGGCGTCGCTCGACGCCACGCGAGTTGTCTCGGCCTCCGATCCGGCGTTAGTGGCCGTGACGGAGCCGGTGGAGCTGAACAGTCCACGCAGCAACGCCGGCACCGCCGACCACGGCAGCGGGCCACCGCGGTGGGCTGCAGATGGGGAGGACGAGGTGACCGCCGCCCCGGCGCCACCGCGGTGGGCGTCGACGGCGCTGCGACGCCACGGCAGCGCCGGGTCGATGATGTACCGCAGCGCCAGCTCCTCGTCGGCGCGGCTCGATCAGATGACGGCGCTGGAGTCGCCGCAGCCCAGCTTCGCCTTCCACGGGGCGGCGGCGGCGGACAGGGATGCCGCCACCGCCGTGGTGAACGCGTCCTTCGACGCCGTGGAGCCGCCGCCGACGGCGACGGCGACGCGCGTGCCATCGCGGCGGCTGCAGGGTGTGGGGGCGCCGCCGGCGTCACCGCCCCCGCAGCCCCCGCAGCCACAGCGACCTCACACAGCACCGCAGCAGGACCCCGCCACCGCTCCCCCTGCGGTGCCCATGCCCGCACTCGCTGCGGCGGCGGACAACAACGACGCCAACGACGTGGAGGAGGACGACGCCTCCTCCGTCTCCTCCACAGACTCTTCGGCGGCGTCTGCCGCGTCGAGCCAGTGCTCTGCCGTCTCCTCCGCCTCGATGAAGCTGTCCGCCTCGCCGGTCCAGCGGCCCGCCGTCACCGCGGCGGCGGCGCAGAAGACCGCCACGGCGTCCTTCTCGAGGCTGCCCACCGCGCCGACGGCGTTGCTGCATGGCCAGGACCTCGCTGACGTGTACGCGGCGAGCCTCTCCAAGGTGGTGGAGTCCGTCGGCGATGTGGTGCGCCGCGACGCAGTCGGCGTCCTGCGCTCCCTCATCCGCGCCTCGCTCGACACGCTGCCGGTCCCCCACTGGATCAGCGGCCCCACCTACGGCTCCTGCGGCGGGCTGCTCTTCCAGCTGCTCCTCATGGTGTCCACCAAGGCGGCCGAGGACGACACCACGACCACCCTCGTCCGCTACTTCCTCCTCTGCGTGGGCAACGCGGTGAAGGAGCAGCGGGACAAGGACCTCTTGTATGCTCCGCAGCGCACGCACCTGCCCTCGCCGATGCGGGCCGCGGCCGCCACCGGGACCACGCCGCCGCTGACGGGGCAGGGCGGGTCCCTGCTTGGGATGATGACAACGACTGTTGGGTCCACCGACATGAGCGGGCAGGCGTCCCCGCTGTTGCACGGCAGCCGCGGCGTGTCCAACTTCTCGGACATGGCCGCGTCGCCGACCGTGTGGGGCGGCGGCGGCGGCGGCGGCGGCGGTGGCATCTCCGTCAGCAGCGCCACGACCGGGGCGCCCTTCTCGCTGGCGGCCGCGCCGTCGGCGGCCTCGCTCCCCGCCCTCGGCCGCCTTCCCTCGCTCGGCGCGGGCGGCGTGGGGGTCGGTGGCGGTGCCCCGGCGCTGCTGACCACGTCGCTCCAGGGGTCCTCGGCGACTGCCGGTGGCGTGGCGCCGTCGTCGCCAAAGATGCTGACCCAGATGCACATCCCCATCGGTTCGAGGGCCGCGTCATCGCCGATGCGCCACCACCAACCGCCGCCACCCCACCTCAGCCACCAGCAGCGTCACGGCGGCGGCAGCGGAGGCGCTGCCGGCGTATACTCGGACGTGTTCTTGTTCAACGTCAGCCACTTCACGGACCTCATCGTGGACATGCTCGCCATCAACGTGCTCGATCTGCCGATGGCCACACAGTTCTTCTTGACGCTGCTGGTGCTCTGTCAAGGATGGCCGAGCCGCTACGTGGAGCAGCTGAGCTGGCAGGTGATGCGTGCATGCATCGCGGTGCTGAACCGCCCCTCCACGCAGGACGCCAGCGTCGGGCTGATTGAGAGCATCTACACTCTCTCGACGCTTGTGCTGCGGCGCGGGTGGTCGCACAAGGGCGTCCTCGAGTCACTGCTGCGCGTGCTCTACCGCGTCTTCGCGTCGCTCCCGCCGGCGTGGATGTCGGACGCCGACGCACGCCACCGCAAGCGGCTCATCACGCTCATCTTCCGTCACATGGTGCAGACCTACGCCGGCACGAAGGAGCTGGAGAAGGCGCTCACGGTGCGCACGCTGACGCTGCGGCTGTCGCTCTACGACGAGTTCCTCATGATCTTCTCCTTGCCGAGCGAGGACGAGTGCTGCGCCACCTTCGAGCAGTACTGCACTGACCAGTCCGCGTCGCTGGAGACCCTCATGGCGGGCCGCCTCAAGGCGAAGGCGGACCTCGCCTTCAAGGCCAGCATCAAGACGCGCAGCGAGTACATCAAGCGCATCAAGGCCTTCAACACCCAGTACGCACAGGTGGCCGAGGTGGCGGAGCGCTACCGCCGCACCGCCCTGCGCGTCGCCTACGCATCGCGCTTCTCCTCGTTCGTGGCCACCACGCCGCGCGTTGTCGCCCCGCAGCTGCACCTCCTCCTCTGCGCCGCCTGTGCGCTGCGTCCCAACCAGCAGGAGTTGAGCGGGGAGGCGGGCACGCCACCCGGACCCGCCGGCGGTGAGCGGGCGGAGTACCACTTCTCTGATCCGCACATGAACTACGGCGAACTCAAAGGCGTGCGGTGGGGCGGGGAACGCGTGGCGGCGGCGGCGTTCGATGGCGGTGTCCAGAGCAGCGGCAGCGGCAGCGGCAGCGGTGGGGACGTGTTGGAAGACGTGACCGGGTCTCCTCTGCTGCGAGGCAGCGCGTCGGCTCGCACGGCGGGGAGCGAGAGGGGCGCCGCGGCGGCCGCAGACGAGTGCCCTCCGAAGAACGATCTTGTGCGGGCTTCCCAGTGCGAAGAAGTTGTGCAGCACATCGCCGTGCTTGTGCCGCCCTTCAGCACACGCTGCCGCCCCCACATCGGCGACGACGCGGTGTCCAAGTCGCTCAAGGACCTGTCCCTCACTCTCACACCGTCCGCCACGACGCTGCTGCGCTACCTCGTCGGCCCGCACGAGACGCTGCGCTTTCTGAGCAACGGCTTCCGCATCAACGGCATCCACGCCACGCCGTGTCTCCTCCTCCTCACGGACACCACGCTGAAGGTGTTCGGCTTCTCGCGCGTCACCGAGGCCGGCGACATCATCCTTTGCGAGCACGCGGAGGACGACGAGGACGACGCACACAGCCGCGGCGGCGTCATCAATGAGTCGAGCACGTTCACGAATCAACAACACAACAATAACAACAGCAGCAGCAGCAGCTACCTCCACCACCCCCCGCCGCAGCCATCACCACCCCACCACCACCCGGACGGCGGCGACGGCCCCGGCAACGACGGCGGGAGGTCGTCGTCGCCGACGAAGCTGTCGCGCCGCAACCCGTTCAGCATGGCGTCCATGACGCGTCAGCTGCAGAAGCTCTTCTACGATGATCCGGCGAAGCGGCGGCAGCACCAGGACGGCACGCGTGTGGCGCAGGCGGTGCGGCAGGTGATGGGGCGCAGCTACCAGAACATCTACTGGACCTACCTGGTGAGCTCGATCCGCGCGGTCCGCTCGCTGCACTACATGCAGCTCGACACAGCCGTGCAGCTGCAGCTCTACCACGACGGAGGCCCGATGCTCTCCGTCGTGGACGCGAAGCAGTCCATGAACCCGTCGGCGCGCAAGGAGTTTGTGAAGGTGCTCAAGGAGGTCGTGGGCACGCAGCAGTGCGTCTTCGTCGATGAGACGCAGCGCGCCGCGAGCATGAAGGCGCAGCTGGTGCGGTGGGCCACAGGGGCGCTCTCCAACTACGAGTACCTGCGCTTCCTCAACGACGTGGCGGGCCGCACGAACCGCGACCTGAACCAGTACCCCGTCTTCCCGTGGGTGTTGGCCGACTACACGAGCGCCACGCTCGACCTCGAGACCGCCTCGACCTTCCGCAACTTCAGCTATCCGATGGGGGCGCAGACGGAGGCGCGGCGGGCCCTCGTCGCCCAACTCTTCGAGAACACGCGCGAGGTCTGCGACGTGGACACGGGCAAGTCCTACCCCTTCCACCACGGCACCCACTACTCCACAAGTGGTGGCGTGCTGTACTTCCTGCTCCGCGCGCAGCCCTTCACCACGTATGCGCGGCTCTTCCAGGGTGGGGACTTCGACCTCGCGATGCGCCTCTTCGACTCCGTCGCCGCCTCCTTCGCATCGTGCGTGACGGGGCCGGCGGACTGCAAAGAGCTGATCCCGGAGTTCTACGTGAACGGCGGCTTCCTCGCCAACGCCGACCGCCTCGACCTCGGCGTCAAGTCGGATGGCGTGGCGGTGGATGATGTGCGGCTGCCGCCGTGGGCGAAGGGTTCGCGGCAGGTCTTCACCGCCGTGATGCGCTACGCGCTGGAGTCGCCCTACGTGGCGGAGCATCTGCACCTCTGGATCGACCTCATCTTCGGTGTGCGGCGGCGCGGCCCGCTGGCGATGGAGCGCTGCAACGTGTACCAGCGTATGACATACGGCGAGGAGGTGGCGCAGGCGCTGAAGGATGCCGAGACACCGCACGACTGCGACGTCATCATCGCCGAGGTAGACAACTTCGGCCAGACGCCGCCGCCGCTCTTCCAGGAGCGGCACCCGTCGCGACACGAGCTGGCGCCGGTGGTGAAGGCGCCGCCGGCGGCGGACGGCGGCGGGGACGGCGGCGGCGCCGGCGGGGCCGCGTCCTCCACCGCGACGAGCATGAGCGCTGTGACTCTCGGTGGCCTCTACACCTCCGCCGCGCCGGGGGCGGCGGCGACAGTCGGGGCGGCCACCGCAGCAGTGGGCCAGCTTGGAGGCAGTTTCATGAGCCTGGCCTCCTCCGGGGCTCTCGCCAGCGGCAACACGTACACGCTGGCCTTCCGCCGCGAGGCGCCAAAGATCGTCCGCATGCTCATCCACGCGATGGACGACGTGCAGACGTGGTATGTGCTGCGCGACCCACCCGCCGGCGTGCTGCAGCACCCGCCGCCGCCGGCGCTCACGGACGTCTTCCGCTACAACAGACAGGCCGTACTGCGGTTCAGCCCGCTGCGTGCCAGCAAGAAGCTCGCGTGCGCCTACGCACAGATGGTGCCCGTCGCGGACACGGACCACTACCTCTGCTGGCATGAGCGGGAGGCGCAGCTGATGCGCTACGCCGCGGGGAGCTCCGCCGCCCACCTCTCCAACATCGGCTTCGCACCGCCGGACGAGAGCGGCGCGCGCATCAGCGCCGTCGCGGTCGGCCCGCGCGAGTCGGTTCTGCTGATCGCCATCAGCAGCGGTGCCGTGTACTGCCTCTTCCCGGACGACAGTGGCGACGGCTCTCTCCACGTTCGGGTGACGCTCTGCCACCACCGGTCCACCGTATCCAAGATCGCGCTCGACTCGGTGCGACACCGCGCCGTCACCATCACCCACGCCGTCAGCGGCGACGACGACGACGACGAGGACTGTCCTGTACTGTGGCGCGTGCAGCGCAGCGGGTGCAGTCTGCTGCGCCGACTCTCGATGGATGAGGCCCTGCGGGCCGCCGCGCTGGGCAGCGCCGCGGCAGCGGCCGCGGCGCGCGTGATCGTGGACGTCGCGCTTGACAGTGTGTCTGGCCACGTGGCGCTCGTGACGCCACGCGCGCTGCTGGTCTTCGACATTAATGGTGAGCCCTTCGGCGCCGGTGTGCTGCCGTCGCCGACGTCGCTGCGTCCGGTGGACGCGGCCACTCTCGAGGACGAGAACGGCGACGTCGGCGTGGTCGTGAGCCGGCCGGTGCTGAGTGTGGCGGACATCTCCTGCGTTGCCTTCTATCAGACGACAGAGTGGGCCGCCGGCATGGGGCTGCTCCTCACTGGTCACGTGGACGGCAGTGTCGCCGTCTGGCGCACCACACGACTGCCGCCGCACACGGTGGAGCCGGGCCGGATCGCCATGGTGGAGCTGCACGCGCGGCTCTTCAGCGGCACGGCGTTCGCGACCGGCGGCACCGGCAGTGGGGCGGGGCAGGTGGAGGCGGCGGGGACGACCGGCGCCGGCGGAGGCCGCGGCAGCTCCATCGGCCGCGGCGCCGCCGCCACCGCCATCACCAGCACGGCGGGTAGCGCCGCCGCCGCCGCGGGCATCGCTGGCGCTGGCAGTGCCACCGGCACGGGTACCGGCAGCACCAACTGCCCCGTCACAGCGCTTCACCAGGAGCGCGCCGACGTGCCGACCTTCTTGGTGGGCTACGCAAACGGCACCGTGCGGCAGGTCGCGTTCGAGGACCCCGCGCTGGTCGCTGCCGGCGGTGGGAGCGGCACCGGCGGCGGTGGTGGCGGTGGTGCGGGAGGGAGCGGCAGCAGCGGCAGCGGAGGCGCCGCGGACGACCGCCATCCACGTCGCTGACGACCTGACTTGGCGGACGCTGTCCGGCGACTGGGAAAGCAGCAAAAAATATATATAGAAGTGGAGTCGACATCCTCTCCATCACTGTGTGTGTGTGTGTGTGTGTGTGTGTGTGTGACGAATGATACACGTTGTGTGCGCGACTGCATTGGGTGTCTCTTGAACGGGACGATGCTGGCAGCCAGAGAGCGGCGCGGACGGCGCCTGTGAGTGTGTAAGCAGCTGCAGCGGCCGGGGTGTAGGTGAGATGGTCACGCGCGCGCCTGTGCGCGTCCATGTGCGAGTGTGTGTGTGTGTGTGTACATTTATGTGTGTGTCTGTGTGTGTGTTTGTGACCAACAACATGCGGGACCTCCCCGTCTCTGGGCAGCACAGCTGCTGCTGCTGTTTGCTGCCACCACACATGGTGCGTCGGCATCGTTGAAGCTCTACTCGCATCTCCGCCGCTCCTCATCCTCTCCGCCGCCTCTGCGCCCACACACACAAACACACACACACATACACTCACGCGTATACATACATTCACGCGCATATGTCCATGAGCACGCGCCAGCACCACGAGGCGGACGGAGTGGGGGAGGGGCTAAGATATCAGGCACAGCCGTATCGCCATCTGGCCACCTCACCACGACAGCCCTCTCACGCGCTCTCCACCAGCTCTCTCTCTCTCTCTGTGTGACTGTCCACCACACATCCACTTACAATCTTTCTCGCTTCTGTTGTTCTTCTCCCTGCACGGTTGGTTTGACTCTTCTCTCTTCTTCTTCCCTCTCTCATTGTCGCTGCTGCATCTGCTTTCTTGCGGTCACCACCGCTGTTTGGCAGCGCGGACTTGCACCCGCGTCACAACCTTCACATTACTCAGTGTGTCTGGCTGTGTACGCTCGTGTCTGGTAGTTGTAGTTGTTGTTGTTTGCGAGACTGTTGAGCTCCTCGCCTTCTCCTCTTCCTCGCTGTCTCGTCCATCTCCGAGTGCTGGTTGCAGGCACACACATATACACACACAGACACATACCGACAGATACATACATACGGGAAAGAGCGAGAGAGCGAGCGAGCGACTACGCCATGGCGTCTGAGCTGTCCGCGCAGGTGCTGTGCATCGTGTTGCACGACGCGCAGGCGAAGGACCCGCTTGCGGAGTGGGTGGCCACAGACGCCGTGCGACTCGGCTTGAGGGATGACGTAGGGGAGGTGGTCATGGCTGTTCTCCCAGAGACACCAGCAAGCGGCCAGGGTGTCGTCCAGGCAGATGCGACGTCGTCGGCGTCTCTGTCGGCGACCCACAGAACCACGATGGAGGCTGTCGACAAGGCTCTGGCAGCGCACCAGGCAGAGCGGTGCGGGGCCGTTGCCGGTGGCCCCGCACAGCAGGTGCGACCACCACTGCTGTGCCTCATCGTTGTTGTGTTCTGGGATGGGCACGCAGAGGCGAGCAAGTCCACCCTGGCGCAGCTGAAGCAGGTGTGTGACAAGAAGTGGCAGACGACGCATGCGCCGCAGTGGGGCGAGCGTGTCGAGGTGCTCGTGCAGGCCCTGAACGCCAAGTGCGGCGACGCCAGCATCATGAACAACCGCACCGCTCTCATCGCCAGCCTGCGCAAGCGGCTGCAGACGTCCGGGATGGCTGCGAAGGGGTGGTGGCGTGAGAGGGCGGTGCGCCAGCCCGACAGCTGCCACGTCGACCCCCACAGCGCGCCGCCGCCGCCGCCGCCGCAGCAGCAGCAGCCCTCCTCGTCGTCATCGTCGGTGGCGCGCAGCGGTGCTGGCGGCTCGGCATCCTCCACGGCGGCCCCCATCCTGGGCGAGACGGATGTCTCTGTCACCGCCGTCCGCCACGCGGTGGAGAGCGGACAAGGAGAGACATTCTTTCTCCTCAGCGATGGCGACCGGGCCGGGCTGGCGAGCAAGGTGGCAGCGCTCAAGCTGAGCTGCGATGCGGCGGAGGTGGGGTGCGCGCCGGTGATGCAGGAGCCGCGGGAGGTGCACGTGCCCCATGGTGCGGCGACCGGCGCCAACAAGACACCAGCGGCGTCAGCGGTAGCCGCCCCCACTGCTGGCACCGCTGCTGCTGCTGCTGCTGTCCCTGCGGCAACGACGGCGTTGGTGGCGCAGGAGTTCCACCTGCGGCGGCGCTGCCCGCCGGCGATGCATCTGGAGCTGCGCCTCGCCATGTGCGGCAACGTGGACAGCGGAAAGAGCACGCTCACCTCGGTGCTCACCCGCGGCTGCCGCGACGACGGACGCGGGCTGGCGCGTGCGTTTGTGTTCAACCACAAGCACGAGGCGGCGACGGGTCGCACGTCCAGCATCAGCGAGAACCACCTCGGCTTCTCTGCCGAGGGTGGGGTGGTGAACTACGCCCTACTCCGCCCGCACCGCCCCGACGCAGAGGTGCGGCCGTTGGCGCCGGCGGAGGTGGCTCTGCAGCTGACCGCGGCGACGGTGGCCTCCACGACACTCTCTGGCGGCGGCGACGACGGTGGCGGCGCGGCGCGGGTGGTGCGCCAGTACACGGCGCAGGAGCTCGCCTCGCACAGTTCGAAGGTGACTACCCTGTACGACCTCGCCGGGCACGAGCGGTATTTGAAGACGACGGTGCTGGGCATGACACGCAACATGCCGGACTACGCCTGCATTGTTGTGAGCGCCAACAACGGCATCCAGCGCATGACCAAGGAGCACCTCGCGCTGTGCCTGGCGCTGAAGCTGCCCTTCTTCGTCGTCGTTACACGCATCGACGCCACGCCGCCCAATGTGTGCGAGGAGACGCTGTCGAGCATCCACAAGCTCCTGAAGATCCCCACCGTGCGCAAGCTGCCGTACCCGGTGCGCCGGCACGACGAGGTCGTCCTCGCGGCAAAGAACCTGCGCCACGACCGCATTGCCCCGATCTTCGAGGTGAGCAACGTCACCGGGGTTGGCATCCCCGATGTGCTGCAGTTCATCAACCTCCTTCCCATCCGCCGGGACTGGCGCCAGGCGCGCGCCATGCCGCGAGAGATGATCATCGACAGCACCTTCTTCGTCACCGGCGTCGGTACGGTGGTCGGGGGCATCATCACGCAAGGCGTCTTCCACGTCGGCGACACGGTGCTGCTCGGGCCTGATGGCTTCGGCCTCTTCCGCCCCGTCTCCATCAAGTCGATCCACATCAAAGGCGTCGACTCGAGCGCCGCCGCGGCCGGCAGCGATGCGGCGCTGTGTCTCAAAAAAGAAAAGCGCAGCGCCATCCGCAAGGGCAACATCCTCGCCGACGTGGCCCACCCGCCGCGGTCGTACTGGCAGTTCGAGGCGGAGATCACGATCCTCTACCACTCCACCACCATCACCGCGAACTACGAACCTGTCATCCACTCCACCACGGTGCGGCAGTCCGCCCGCATCACCTACGTAGCGCAGGAGGTGCTGCGCACCGGCGACAAGTCCCTCGCTCGCTTCCACCTGCTCTACCGCCCAGAGTACATGAAGGAGGGGCAGCGCCTCATCTTCCGCGAGGGGCGCACCAAGGGCATCGGCATCGTGACGAAGCTCATCTGCGACCCCGATGACCAGGTGCTGGCGAAGAACAAGCTGCGCAAGAAGGCGCAGGAGAAGCTGCATGCACCCGTAGCCGTCAAGTAGCCGCATGAGGCGGAAGGAAAGAAGGAGTGAGGGGGAGCAGGAGTCGGCAGGGCAGGGAGTTGGGGTTTGGGGGTGCGAGAGGCTGACATGCCTCATCTTCTACTCTCTCGCGTTGGTGATACGCGCGCGGAGTGGGGGCGACGCAACCGCCTCCTCCTTCTCTTCTTCCTGCTCCTCTCGCTCACTCCGCCTCTGCAGAGTCTGTCGCTGACATGTTCCAGCATACAGAAGGCGCGGAGTGCACGTTGGACAAGCGATACCTCTCTCCCCCATCCTCTCTTCCCCGTCATCCCCACCACCACTACCACCCGCCTCCGTGCATGTGTGTCTGTGAGTGTGTGTGTGTATTTGTGTGATGAACACGACAGAAGCACCACGTATGCGAACATCGAAACAATGAAAGAGGTGAGGGAGGTCGTTTGGCGACACCGGCAACGGCAGAGAGACAGAGACAGACAGACAGACAGGCAGACAGGCAGACGCGCGAGGCGGTGAAGGACTTTGCACGCCTCTCTCACCCACCCTCCCCTGCCTCCTCACAGAGGCAGAGCAGCTGTGCCCACGTACGTTGATGTCTCCCTCTCTCTCTCCATGTGTTTGTGTTGTTGTTGCATGTGCACATGGAGGGAGAAGAGAGGGAGGGAATGGGTGTGCTGTGAAGCTGCCTGGCACCCGCTCCCCACCTCCCACCCACCCTTCGTCGCTTTGCTCCGTCATGCAGTTCCACTACCGCTCATGCGCACACCTCTCCCTCTCTCTCCCTCTCTCTCCCTCTTCCTCCCTTGTTTTGTGTCTTGCTTGCATGACACACACACACACACACATGTACAACATACATGCCTGGCTCGCCAGTTGATTTGCCTACAAAACAGGTCGTGTTGCTCCATACAACCTTTCGCCACACAGACACACACACACACACGCGCGTGCACAAGACTGCTCACTACCTGTCCCCCATCTCCCACTCGTACACTGTCAGCGTTTCTTGTGTGTGAAGTATCGCTGTGCATCATGTCGTCCTCTGCTCAGGCCGCTGTGGCGAAGAAGTCCACGAGCGCGCTGCAGCGCTTCGTGGTGACGCCGCTGCTGAACACGGCGCACAAGATCGAGAGCAACTCGGCCAAGAAGTTGAAGGCCATCGAGCCGGCCATGGGCGAGTGGATCAAGGCGCAGGAGGCGGCCGGCGTGGACGCCGCCACCGTCAGCCGACAGCGCTTCCTGCGCGAGCAGCGCCACCTCGTGAGCTACCGTGTGGTGCGCTTCTTCGAGGAGGCCCGTTACATCGCCTCTGGGCAGTACTACAAGAACTACAACGTTGGCTGCTTCCTGCAGGACGCCCGCTTCGCCACGCAGGCGCTCTTCATCTTCCTCGTGGCCGTCATGGTCGGCCGCCGCTCCATCTTTTCACCCATCTCCCCCAGCAGTCCGCTGGCGCTCGCCCTGGACCACAAGGTGAACCCGAACTACTAGTAGAAGAAGGAAGCACAGGAAGACAGCTGCGAGCGAGAGAGAGAGAGAGCGGAGGTTGGGAGTTGCACATCTGCTCTCTCTGCCCTCCCTCCCTCTCGGCCTCTGTGTGTGTCTCTCTCTCTCTCCGCCCCCCTTTAAACAGACACACACGTACAAACGGACACACACAGACATGCACAAGTGCTGATGCGCATGGACGCCGCGCACTGTTGTCGTGGATGCTCCTCATGGCGCGACGTGTGCACGTGTGTTCGTGTGTTTATGTGGGTGTTCGGTTGAGTGTGTGTTGGCACACGCGCTCATCGCTGTTAGTAGTACGACATGACACAAGGCAAAGAGAAACCCCCTTGAGAGGAGTTGACAGGTCAGTAGCGGCAATCTTCGGTAGACGTTGTGTGTGTGTGTGTGTGTGTGTGTGTGTTGAAGGCAGTTTGAGAGGCAGAGGAGGTGTGAGGAGGTAGCACGGCAGATGAGACCCTCCCTTCTCGGCCCACAAACACACACATATACACACACACGCATACACACTTCCCACCCTGCATGCGTAGCCTGGAGGTGTTTGCATTCGTCTCCGCCTGTTTGATTCTGTGGAACGCACGCAGCTGGTGGCGGTGTCGGTGAAGGCGTGTCCGCATGGTGCCCCACTATCACGTCTGTCTCCCTCTCTCTGTGTGTCTCTTAGCGAGTATCACGTTAAACAAAGAAACACGAAGAATAAAAAGAAAGCAAAGACAGAGAAAGAGGGAGAGGGAGAGGAGGAGGAGGAGGAGGTACGGACGGCCGGAGAGTGCCTGTGCGCGAGAGAGGTGAGGAGAGGTGGAGAAGGACGCGTGTGATCGTTGCCTCCTGCCATCCCCCGCCTCAACCCCCCCCCCCGTCAGCAAGCAACTCCCTCGGCTGCAGTGGTGGGTGTCTGACCGCGTCGTCTACTGCCGCACCCAGCGAGACGGAGGGGGTGATGGGGAGGCGCGGTCGATGCCCGTCTGCTCGTCCTCGCCATCGCGGAGGAGCAACCGAGAACGGGAAGGCAAGGGAAGAAGGGGGGGAGGTTTGAGGGAGGGACATCAACGTGGTGGCGTGGTGCGCGTGTAGCGCAGCGCGTGTGCGCCGCCTCACAGCACTCACACAGAAACACAGACACTGACACTCGAGGCGCAGAGAGCGGGAGAGGGTGTCTCTCTCTCTCCCTCTTTGTGTGTGTGTGTGTGTTTCATGCGAGTCCTCCCACCAGCATGAACGTCAGTGCCACCGCTCTTGCCGCCCTCCGCGCCCCCTCTTCCTCTTCCTCCTCCTCCTTCTCTTCCACGGCGCGATGTACTCTTCTACATGACATGACTCGATGCAGACCAGCAGCACTCCACCCTTGTCTATCTCTCTCTCTTTCTCTGTGTGTATCTCTCTCTTTTATTATTATTACTTGGTTTGCTTCGTGGTGGTGTGGCGCACTGCACCGCAGTCCCGGTCGCTCTCTTCCGCCCCGCGTCCCTGCCGTCACACATTTGCCACCTGCGGCTTGAGCCACGCACAAACACACACACACACACACACACACACACACACACATACACATACTCGCTGACGCGCACAACTGCTCCGTAGCTGCATAGACGCGCGCGGGGTGCACGCAGGCGTTAGCGATGACGACCTACCTCCCGGGGGATCGTGTGTGGGTGTACATGGAGGGGGATGGCTGGTGGCCAGCGCGTGTGTTGAGCGACGAAGAGATGGGCCCGCGCACCGCCGGTCTCGACATCGCGGTGCAGTTCTACGCCGGTGTGGAGCAGCCCGCCACGCTGTACGAGCTGAACAGCCACGCAGATGCGGCGAACATCTGCTTCTTCGAGACGTCGTCGGAGAAGGCAGTGACGGGCAACCCGGAGCTCGAGGCGTCCATCCACAACGCCACCGAGGACGCAGAGGCGAACCCGCTCAAGGCCGACTCCGCGGTGGTCGGCGGCAGCGGCGGCGCGACACAGGGGCCGTTCGCCGCCGCGACCGCGACCTCCACCGGCGCTGGCGCTGCGGCTGGCGGGGCCGCCGGAGGCGGTGCCGCCGCCGTCAACCGCGCGGCGGCCAAGCGTGTGCGGGACATGGGGGACGAGGACGCGGCCGACTACGGCGGTGCGGCGGCGGGCTCGCGCACCGCTCCTGGGTACCGCCATCTGCGCAGCACGGAGCTGCACGAGCTGTCGCACAAGATCGCCTCCGCCGTGGCGGCGCAGGATGTGGCGGCGGCGCGCGTCGCTCTCTGCCGTCTCGACGGCGTCGATGTCTACCTGGCCGAGTTGGAGGACACGAAGATCGGCGTTGCCGTCGGCTCTGTGCTGAGCCAGCCGGCGCTCCAGCCCCTGTGGCCGCTCGCACGCGCCATGATCTCCTTCTGGGCCCGCCACCTCCCGGCCGAGACGCTCGCCGCCATCCGCAGCGTGCAGCAGCAGCATCACCAGCCACCGCACATCCCAGCAGCACCGACGACAAGCGCCGGGGTCGTCACGGAGCCCTCGAGCCCCGTCGGCACGCAGCAGCAGACCGGCTCTCCCGGGCTGCCGGGCAGCAGCGCCTTCGCCACCGTCACCTCCCCGTCCGCGGCCAGCGCGGCACCGAAGGCGGTGGGAGCTGGACTTGTTGGCGTGGCGGCGTCAGCGCGCCGCACCTTCTTCGACCACGTACGCCAGGCGCTGGACAACCCACTCTCCACCACACGATACGACGACTCCGTCGTGGACGCGGTGGCGCGCAAGCTGGCGGCCGAGGTGACGGACCGCGATGAGCGGCAGCTGCTACTGCTGCGACTGCACGAGGTGGAGCTCGCCTTCGTCCGCGAGAAGCTCCTCTCGGGTGACTGGACGCCGCGCCGGTACCTAGAGCAGCCCAGCGAGGTCTTCACCACCAAGAGTGAGAAGGCGCGGCAGCAGCAGCGCGTGGAGGACGAAATGAAGGCGATCGAGGCGGCGGGGTCCGCGGGGCTGAACATCACCTCCCTCTTCAAGTGTGAGCGCTGCGGCAAGCGCCACTGCACCTTCTACGAGCAGCAGACCCGCAGTGCCGATGAGCCGACGACCAAGTACGTCACGTGTCTGGAGTGCAAGAACACGTGGACGCAGGAGTAGTACACTAGCGGGTGACCAACCGCGTCCCTCTCTCTCTCTGTTTGTCTCTCTCCGCAGGAAGTGTGGGAGGGGGGAAGTGTGAATGTGTGTGAGTGTGTGTGAGTCTGTGTGTCTGTGTGTGTCTGTGTGTGTCTGTGTGTGTGTGTGTGTGTGTGTGTGTATAAATGGTGCGCGTGTCTGGCAAACGCGGGGTGATGTGACCGTGTGAGTACACAGAGGGAGAGGCCGGGGAGACATCAGCAACAGCACCAACAACACCAACGAGAAGGGAAACAACACAGGATGACAGAGACTCGCTCGATCTCTCATCATGGAGAGGAGAGATTCTCGAGAGAAACAAACAAAAAAAAACGCGGGAGAAGGTGCTGGAAGTAAGTGATGAGTCGCTGAATGCACTGAGAGCAACCGCTATCTGTACAGGGGTGTGTGTGTGTCTCTCTCTCTCTCTCTCCATCTGTCTGTTTGTGAGTGTGTTTCTGTTTGTGTTTCCACCACTGCTCAGAGACGCTTCACACTCCTCCTCTTCCTCCTCATCTCTTCACACACGTCTCCGTCACCTGGGATGGGCACCGGGACGTGGACCACGGCACTGGAGCACACACACACACACACACACATACACAGGCAGAAAAGCGAAACTTCGTGATCGCAGTGGTCGAAGGGTGATAGTGCGTGCATCTGTGTGTGTACGTGACAGACGCTGTCGCCTCTCCCCCTCCCCCCACCTCACCACCCTCAAAAGGTGTGCAGTGCACATCAACGGCCCTGAAGGTCGTTTGTCTCTCCCACGTGAGCTCCTCTGCTGGCGTTTGTGTGTGCGTGTGATTGTGTGAGTGTGTGTTTGGAGAGTTCCCTGTCGCGCATCGCGTCTCTCTGTCCGACGCGTACGGCAGTCAGCGCGTGGCGGCCAGCAGACCTGTGGAGAGCACCACGATAGCGGTGAAGCGACGACGAGGACCACCACCACCCCCATCACCACCACCGTTACCGGGAGCATCCACTCTCCGCACCACAACAGCAGCAACAGCGCAGCGAGAAGGAGAGAGCGTCGGCGCCGATCCATCATGACCTCCACTGCCGAAGCACACTACCCCGTGAACTCGTGGGTGTGGGTGAAGCAGCCCGACTACCCGTGGTGGCCGGCGATGGTGCTCGACCCCGCCGCTGCGGGGCAGGAGATCCCTGATGGCAGCGATCTCGTACTCCTCTGCGGCCCGAGCGCTGCGCCAACGCTCGCCTTCGCCGACTCCACCGATGCGGAGCAGCTGAGACCCTTCCGCGGCGCCGGGCCCGACGCGGCCCTTGTCGAGGCCGGACGCGCCGATGACGGCTGCTCCGCCGCCGTGGCCGAGATGATCGCGGCAGTGGACCGCGACGTCGCCGCTGGAGACGGAGGTGCAGACACGGCGGTCGGGGGCACCGCGGCGGCCGAGACCGCCGTCACACTGGGCGACACCGCGGCGCTGTCCGACAAGGCAGAGAAGAAGCACAAGAAGGACAAAAAGAAGGAGAAGAGGAAGAGGGACAAGAAGCACAAGAGCGGCAGTCGCGCGTCCCGCAAGGAGCGCGCATCGACGCACCACCGCGCGCACCGCGGCGACGACAGAGACTCGGACGGCAGCGGCAGCGACGGCGACGAGGACGATGAGGTGGAGGCGGAGAGCAGCGGTGACGGGGCCGACGAGGCGAGCAGCGGCGACGAGGCGCCGTTCCAGCGCCGCGCCGGCGCCGCCACCGCCAGCCGGTCCGCGCAGAAGCGCACCCGGCGTGAGCGCCAGAGCACGCTGGAGGAGTACGACCTCGGACCTGCGCAGCCGTCCAGCTACGCGCCGCGACACGACCCCTCCTACTACTACCGGAAGGTCCGCGATGCACGTCGGACCGCGACCTCGGCGGAGCTGCGGACGTGCACGCAGGAGCTGCGCGGTGCGATGGCGCGGTGTCTGAGCGGCGCCGCGTCCGCCGCGGACGTCGAGGCCGACATCCTGGCCGTGCTGCGGCGACTGACGAGCGTCGATGTGTCAGCGGCGCAGCTGCAGGAGACCGGCGTCGGTGTGGCGACGGGTGGGCTGCTGCGCTCCTTCACCGCGCCTGTCGTGCAGCTCGCGCAAGCGATCCTCACGTACTGGTTCCACTCTCTTCCGCAGAACACGCGGCAGCAGCTGTCGACGGAGAACGAGCTGGACCGCTGCTCCGTCGAGACGTGCTCCGACGGCGTGGCGGGCGACAACGACCTCGGTCGCATCGGCGTCAACCTCTACGGCTGTTTCACAAACGAAGAGATCAACGACGCACCCGCCAGCGTGGATGTGATGGCGCTGTGCGGCACCCTGGAGGACACACTAGAGCGCCTCTGCGACTCCGACGCGCAGATGCTTGCACTCTCCGTCTTCGGCGACGCCGGCGAGACCGGCAAGGCCCTCCGCCGTCTGGTGTTGGAGGGGAAGGTGAACGCGGAGGACATATCGCGGCACTCCAGCGATCTGCCGCAGCTCGTGCGTATGCGCCAGCGCCGGCCAGCGAAGATCCAACTGGCGCTCTCCTCACCCGGCAACGCCCACCACCTGCAGGACGAGGTGGGCGGCGGTGGCGGCGACAGCGGCGGCATCGGCTCCCCTACTTCACCCTACGACATCTTCTCCCCCACCGGCGACGGTGCGGTGGGGAGCCCGACGTTCGGCTCTCCCACGGGGCGCACCACCACCGCGCTGTACAGCTGCCCGCACTGCGGGGCGAATGACGCATACCGAAGCAGCTACTCTGTGCAAGCACACGACAGCATGCCGGACATCCTGCGCTGCAAGCAGTGTGGTCAGACATGGAACGTGTCGGAGCAGTAGTGCGCCTCTTCTCGTCTATGCGTGATGTCACGGTAGATGTGCGGAGGGGCGCGGTTGGAAGGAGGAGGAAGAAGCGAAGAAGTGCGTGTTTGTGTGTCGTAGCTCGTCTTGGGTTGGCTGGTAAGGTGGTTGGTGATGTGTGGCAGGACTGTACAGCTCACGTACAGAGATTGGCAGGAGTAAGCACAAGGAAGACACACCCGACACGCAGCGCAGAGAGCCCCACTGCGCAGTTGATGATAAAGTGTGGACGCGAAAGAGAGGCACACGCACACACAGACACACACACACATGTATACATATATACGAAGGCACATGCACGCACGCACACCCATCATCATCATCACCATCATCGTCATCGTCGCCACCTCTGGTCGAAGTGTAGAGGAAGAGTAAGGTGGGGAGATGGGTGTGGTGAGGTACGGAGAGCGTTGCCGAGACCGCGTCCGATTCCTGCGTCGTGCCTCGCGTGGTGAAGGAAGAGGAGGAGGAGAGGCGACTGAAGAAGAGAGAGGGGCGGGGGAGGGAACACGAACCTGTCTCGTGCTGCGTGCGGGCACACACCCTTGTGTATGTGTGTATGTGTGTGCAACTGTTCAACAATCGTGTGCCACCTCTCCCGCCAACGTCTCTCCCCCCTCTCCCTGTGTTACCCTTTATGCTAAATGACCGCTATCATGCACCTCGCCTCTTCCATCTTGCGGTGTCAAACACGCTCCTCTACACACACCCACACATGGGCACACACAAACACACACACACACACTCACACACTGACCCATACATGTTCCCACATGCACACACGTATCACCATACACAGTGAGGCGTTCGCCCTCGCCACTCACGAGTCTTCTTCTTCTCTCATTCGTGCGCCTCTGAGCTTCCAAGGTCTTCCTCTCAAATTTGTTTTCTTCTTTCGTTTCTTTTCATTGCTGTCATCATCATCATCATCTGCTGCTGCTGCTGTTGCTCTTCCTCGTCCACCATTGTCACTCCCCCAGCCCGCGTGCAGAAGGGAGTTCCGCTCGCACATCCAGCGCCACAGCAGCCGTGGACCCGACGCAGTCTCGCCGTGCTCATACACCCGCTGCTTCACACATACACACACACACACACATACACACACTCTTCCCCGTCACGTACAGTCACACATGCAGCAGGTAGTGAGCTCCAGCGACTTGCTTCCGGTGGTGCCGCTGCCGAGTCGCGGCGCCGCCGTGGCCGCCGCCGCGCCGCTGAGTCCCACAGGCTCGTCGCCGCCACGCGCGCAGGAGAAGGGGGAGCACCATCGCAGCGGGGGCATATCAGCCCCGCCGTCCCCGACGCCGCCGGCGCACGTCTCCTCTGACTCCGCCGACGAAGAGATCGTGGTGTGCCAGCGGCGAAGCTACGGCGGGACTGGCACGCAGCACACCTCCAGCGACCTCGATGGCGAGGGCGCGTGCGTCGTCGTCCCACAGGGCAAGAGCCCTGAGATGAGCGACTCCTGCTGCGGCGTGGTTCGCCGCTTCGTCCTCACACGCGACCCGCTCCTCTACGGAATCTTGAAGTGGGGCCTGGCGGGGCTGCTGCTGCTCTTCCTCTCGGTCATGGTGTTCGGCCTCTTGTACAGCGGCCTCCGCTACGGCAAGAGTTGCACAAACAGCAGTGACCAGAGCGAGCTCACCAAGCCGCCACATGGACCGTGCGTGACGCCGTTCGGCACGATCCTCGGCGTCCACGACGGCGTCTTCGGCTACAGCAACTGCAACGACAACTACGTCTCCATCGAGGACGCGAACATCAACGTGACGGTGCCGGTGACGGACGCAGAAACGGGGAGGCTCACGTCGGTGTCGAAGAGCTTGTACACAGGGCTGGCGTGGCAGTGCGTGGAGTACGCGCGGCGGTACTGGATGCAGCGCGGGAAGCCGCAGCTCGCCTACTTCGGCTCTGTCGACGGGGCGTCGGACATCTGGAACTTGACGTTTGTGCGCCTCGTCGCGAACACATCCAACACGCTGCCGCTGCGGCGGTTCAACAACGGGGGCCGCGTGATGGACGGCGTCAAGATACCGGAGGTGGGTGACATCATCATCTACCCCATCCAACCCGGCGGCTTCCCGTTCGGCCACGTCGCGGTCATCACCAAGGTGGAGGTGGCCTTGCACGGCGCCGTCTACGTGGCGGAGCAGAACTGGGCGAATGCCAAGTGGACGGGACCTTATCACAACTACACCCGCAGGCTTCCACTTCACTACGACTCGCAGACGACCACCATCTCCATCGACGACCCCGACGGCTACATCATTGGTTGGATGCGCTACGGCTAGTGCTGCAATGCACCACAAGATCAACACTAGCAAAGTCCCGACAAACGAAAAGGAAAAAAAAAAGGAGAATTAGAAGTCAAAACGCAAAAAAAAAAACTCGGAGAACTCCTCGTCCACACATGCGAATCGTGTCTGTGTGTGTGTGTGTGTGTGTGTGTGTCCGTGTGTGTATTGAGCTGCAGAGGATGGCGGAAGGAGGAGGAGGACTCCGAGGAGGAGGGTGAAACAGATGTGAGAAGAGAGAGAGAGAGACAAATACGATGTGTGTGTGTGCGTGTGTACCGCAGTTGATGCGGCGGTGGTGTCTCCCCGACAAAGAAGAAGAAGAAGAAGACGATGGCCACTGCCGACCTTTCATCTCTGTCTATCCTCTTTTTCCCCCTCCTCCCCCTTCGTTCGTCTCACTTTCTCTCTCTCTCTCTCCCTCTCTCTCACGTCACGAAGTGCGAGATAAAAAAGGCGGAGTGGGGAGGCGAGTGGCTGAACGGCGCGGGGAGGAGGAGGAGGAGGACGGCGGCGGCGGCGGCGGCAGGGGGGAGGGGGAACTACACCGCTGCAATACTGTGCTTGGGGAGTGTTCCCCAGCTCACACATCATCCACCGAGGCCAGCGTGGAACGTGGCGAAGGAGCCACCTCTATCTCTTTCCTTCCCTGTTTCTCTGTTTGTATGCATGCATGTGTGTGTGTGCATATATAATTATGCGTATGTGTGTATCCATCAACCACACAGACACACACTCTATCCCAGCTTTCACGACCGTCACGCACTGTGCCCATCATGCCGCTTCTCCTCCTCCCTCCCTCCCTCCATTTCTTTGAGCAGAGTGTCTCTCTCGCTCTTTTCTCTTTTTCTGTGTATATGTGTGTGTGTATTTGTGTTTCTGTGTTCCATCAATTTGCCTCGAGCACCGCCCCCCCCCCCCCCTCTCTCCCTCCTCCTTCCACTACTACTACTATTGTTGCTCCGTGCTCCTTCGACACACCCTCTCTCTCTCTGTTCCTCTCTCCTCTCTCCTCTCCTCTCTCGCCATCCCTCCTGTGTGCGCCAGGAGATGTACAGACCTGCATTGCCTCCCCCCCCCCCTCTCCTCCTCCTCCCTCCCGAATCAACGACTGCTAGACTGCGCGGTGCGGCTGTGCGTCCCGCTCACTGAACACGAAAAAAAAAAAAAAAAAAGGTGCGTGCGACAAAGTGTGTGTGTGTGTGGGGGGGGGGGGGGGGGAAGCGAGATGTGGCATAGCGCGTGGCAAGGAAGGACACTATACTCGAGGTATGGGCGAGAGGAGAAGAGGGAAGAGGAGGTGGGGGAGAACATCGATGCTCGCCGTGCCTTCTCGCACACATGTACACGCGTGTGCGTGTGTTTGTGTGCGTGTCTGTGCGTCTGTGCGTCTGTGTGTATGTGTGTGTGTGTGCGCATGCGTGTGTATGCCTGTGTGTCCGTGTATGTTCGTGTGTGTGTGTGGCGACAATGCGTCCATTTATCAACCCGAAAAAAAAAAAAGACCGCCACATCAACAAAGAAGAAAAAGAAGTGGGGCAGCGAGTGCTGACAACGAGAGAGGTGAAGAATGCACGAACTCGCCGCGTGACGGCCAACGGAGTTGAGTACGACCAGCAGTGCATTCTGAAAGAAGTGCCCCTGTATCGTCTCCGTCAACCGTTGTTTTTTTTTTTTTTTTTTAGTATTGCTGGGCTGAGTATGTGTGTCTTTGTGTGTATGCGTATGTGGGTGTGGAAGAGACTGACAAAGTTGGAGACACTTCTCTCTCTCTCCCTCATCTGCGCGACACGAGGCAACTACGCAGACCAGTACGCACACATGCTGTCATGTGCAGGCGGAGTAGCGAAGGGCACATCTGTTCTCCGCTTCCAGTGCACACACACACACACACACACAACACATTGCTGCTCTCTTCTGTCCCCGCCTTCCTCTTCAAGTTCGTCTCAGTGGCGACTTGTAGCGTGCGACTTCACTGCCTTCGCCGTTTTTGTTGTTGCTGTTGCTTTTTTTTTTTTTTCACTCGCATCTCTCCCCCCCCCCATCTCACGCCCAGCAACACCCGCAAGCACACGCGTACTCTCGCTCATCGTCGTTCACCACCACAGCTACCATCTCTCTCTCGTGCGGCGGCCCCGGTGCGCAACTTGTTTTTTTTTTTTTGGCCTTCCCCTCCGCCAGGCGTTGACGTCAGAGGCGGTTGTGGAGCGCTCAGGTGAGGAAGAAGGTGAGCCATCGCTCAGGTCACACACCATGTCGACGGCGCAGCGGCGGCATGGCCGCCTAGGTGCCTCGGCGCGCTCCGTGGCGTCTCTGCTCATCGTGCTTGCCGCCTTCGTTCTTCTCTTGGCTGCGGTCGTGTACGGTGCACAGCCCGCCGCCACGCAGCTGCAAGGACGCGCACCCGATCAGCTCGGCGTCGAGGCAAGCCGCACCGCTACCGGCCATGGCAACGTGCAACACTCTGTAGAAGCTCACGACGAGGCGCCGACGGGCGGTGGCGCGACAACTGCCACCGCGAAGGGGGCGATCAACCTCAAGGCGGGCACAGGAGAGGGGCAGGAATCACCCGGGGAGGAGTCTCCCACCACCGGGGAGGAGTCTCCCGCCACCGATGAGAAGTCTTCCGCCACCGGGGAGGAGTCTCCCACCACCGGGGAGGAGTCTCCCGCCACCGATGCGAAGTCTTCCCCCACCGATGAGAAGTCTCCCGCCACCGGGAAGAAGTCTTCCGCCACCGGGGAGGAGTCTCCCGCCACCGGGGAGGAGTCTCCCACCACCGGGGAGGAGTCTCCCGCCACCGATGAGAAGTCTCCCGCCACCGATGAGAAGTCTTCCCCCACCGATGAGAAGTCTCCCGCCACCGGGAAGAAGTCTTCCGCCACCGGGGAGGAGTCTCCCGCCACCGATGAGAAGTCTCCCGCCACCGATGAGAAGTCTTCCCCCACCGATGAGAAGTCTCCCGCCACCGATGAGAAGTCTTCCACCACCGGGGAGGAGTCTCCCGCCACCGATGAGAAGTCTTCCACCACCGATGAGAAGTCTTCCACCACCGATGAGAAGTCTTCCACCACTGATGAGGAGTCTTCCACCACCGATGAGGAGTCTCCCAACACCGGGGAGGAGTCTCCCACCACCGGGGAGGAGTCTCCCACCACCGGGGAGGAGTCTCCCGCCAGCACCACGAAGGCACCGCCGGCGCCCACCGCCGCACCGCCAACAGACGACGGCGCGGGCGTTGCCGTCTTCTTCTTCCTCTTCTGCATCGTGGTCGTGCTGGGTCTCGTCTTCTACGGCGGGCGCCTCTGTCCGCGGGTGTGCCCCCTCTTCCGCCGTGGCAACGGCAGCCCGGGCCGCGGTCCGCACCATCCCGGCTCCACCTCTTCCTCGTCGCAGCCTTCGTTGGCGCAGCAGCCCTACGCAAGGCTCGATGGCGGCGCCTTCTATGGCGATGAGGAGGACTACCACTGCAGGGCGCCGGCTCACGGCGTCGTCGTGGGCCGGAAGATGTCGCGGCCGGCCCACCCGCCGCCCAAGGCCAGCGCCGGCGACCACTTTGTGGAGATGACGGAGTCACCGAGCTACACAGTCGCCTCCCGCCGCGCCGCCCCGGCGACGACGAGTCCGACCACAGACGCCTTCAACATCATGGTAGACTACAACCCAGCCGCCATGGACGAACTATTGGGCCCCACCGCAAAGCCGACGGCTGCCGTACCGGCGAAGACGCCGCCGCCTCTCAAGAACTCGCTGAAGTCTCTGCGTAGAGGCAAGTTGGGCCCCGCCTCCACCTCCCTCACGGCTACCCCCACCACCACCACCACAGCAGCAGCGGCAGTGACGCCGGCCCGCGCAGCAAGCCCGCTTGCACACGCCACCACTGACACACACCCCAGCCGTGGTGATTCCCTCAGCGCACCGTCGCGTGGAACAGCCCCTCCCGCCAACCACGGCGATTGGAAGTGGTCAGATGAGGATTAGCAGTTCAGCGCCACATGATGCCCGCGTAGACACACACACACACACACACACACACACACACACACACGCACCCACGCGAGGTGCAGGCGGGGAGTGCGGACAAAAGGGGGGCGGGGGTAAAGTCGCCTTCTCTCCTCCTCCTTCCCTCTCTCTCCTTCGGGGTGTGTGTGTTCTTGCGACGGTGCCTCCATCGCTCTGCATGATCTTGGTATGTGTGTGTATGTGTGTGTGTGTGTGTGTGAGTGTGTCGGAGTCCGTTTGTATTTATCTCTCTTCTTCTTCTTTTTTTTTCTGTTTTCCTCAGTGAAACTGTGCGGCTGTGCGCTGTGCCTGGGCGTACTTGTTTCTCCGTCTACCCATCTACCTAGCTAACCCCTTCTTCCCACCTTCTGTGGATCAGAGCCGAGGCATCATGCGGTGTGTCGTCATGCTGGTGCCCTCGCTACTCCACCGAGCGCGTGCAAATGTGGATTACACACGCACATGTGTGGGGCGTATGTGTGTATGTGTGTCTTCTCCCGTGCTCACTCTCATCTGTGCTCCCCTCTCAACCCTTCTTCTTTGTGTGACCCTCTTGTCTCTGTCTCTGGTGCAAGTGTGCATGAATGTCTGCGTGTGTGTATGTGTGTGTGTGTGTGTGTGTGTGTGTCAGGTATTTTGTGGTATCTTAGGGCTTCTGCACAGTGACACTGTGTTTTTTTTTTTTCTTCTTCTCCCTCGGTATTGTCCTCTTTCATTTGTGTGTTTACCATCTCCCTCTGCCGTGGGAAGCGACGGCGGCGGCGATGCGGCGGGAGGGGGGGAGGGAGAGAGATAGCGCGACGGTGGAACTTGTTTGTGTGTGACGCGCAAGCGGCAGCTCCATGGGGTCTCTCTCTTTGATTTTTCTCCTTCATTGTTGTTGCTGTTTTTTTTTTTTTTTTTCCTGCCTCGCCCCCTTCCTCATGCTGCGAAGACTGAAGTGGTGTGTGTGTGTGTGTGTGTATGTGTGGGAAGTGTTGCGCAACGACAGGACTACTGGTGGGGAGGAGTGGGTGGTGGTTGAGGCGAAGCAGATAGGCCTATTGTGTGTGTGTCTTAGTGTGTTTATGCTGGCGAGCAGCTCCTTCACTCTTCGTTTTTTTTTTTTTTTTTTTACTCAGTCTCACCGCCACCTTTCCACCTCCTCCACGGTAAACCTATGTCACCCCTCTGTGGCAACGTACATGGGTCACACAAACACACACACACACACATGCACGCTTTCTACTTAGCCAGGCTCATCCCTTCACGCGTTTGTTGAACACGAATGTGACTCGATGAATGCGGGTGAGTGGTGGCACGAGAGTATGCACGCGCGCGTGTGTGTCTCTCTCTGTGTCTGCATGTGGTCTGCATCCCTTTCCCTCTCTGTCTCTCTCTCTCTCTCTTGCTGTGTCTCTGCCATCACTACCCCTCCCACGTGTCCCACCTACCACGTTACCGCGTGCACATCGCCGTTGACCCTCCGCCACATCACCCACCCACCTCTCTCCTTCTCCGCCGGCTCTTCACCACGACTGTAGTGTGCACCTGCGCCACAGGAAGGGCGCATCAGTGACACACACACAAACACACACATCTGGTGACACACGACATGGGTTCCGGCTGCTCTGCCGTGCAGTGCGGCACCGCGTCACCGCTCGTCCCCGCTCGGGTACGCGCTCAAGACGCGCACGGGAGGGTCGTTGTCCTCTGCCCGACCTCAGCGGTGCGCCGCTCCCTTCTCTTCCCCTCCTCTGTGCCCAGCCAGCGGCCCACCGCCGCCGCACAACAGCGACCCCCGTCGTGGACGGAAGCAATCGAGCTCTTCTTTCTGCAGTCTGGCGGGGCTGCGCAACACACGAGTCGGCACCAGCGTGCCACGACACCGTCATCGCAGCGCCGCCGAAGCGCCACCGCCGCCGCACGCGATGTACACCGTGAGAGCTGCAGCGAAGTATTCGCGCAAGCATACAGAAGTCTCTTCGAGCTCGCCCGCGATCAGCGTCAACAGCGACAGCAGCAGCAGCAACGCTACTTGCACTGACGAAGCTTGTCGGAGAGGGATCGGCGGTACAGTTTCTGTTTCTATGTTTCACTCCCCCGCTAACACACACGCAACGTACACCTACCCACGGGCTTCTTCTTGTCCCACCGAGCTCTGCTTCGTCCTCACAGCGCCCTTCTCTCTCTCTCCCTTCTCTCTCTCTCTCCCTCCGCACGCACTGAGCCGACTCGCGTCGCTGAAGGACGTCACAGAGGAACGAGAAGAAATCTCTTCGTCGTGGACTTCGACTTCTGCTGTTCCTCTCCCTCTCGCTGCTTCACATCCACCCCCCTCTCACCTGTTTGTTGTTGGCACGCCTCTTCTTTTTTTTTTTTTTGATTTCGTGTCTGTGCGTCTGTGCGTCTGTGTCTGAAGAAGAGTGGGCAGCTCCCCCCTGCCACCCCTCTCAGACACTCCGCCTCCGCGCTGTCGAAGCGTTTGTCGTCGAGCTCTGTGGCGCGCGCTGCTGACGTGCACGATGTCCTCCGCTGAACTGCAGCGCCAACGCCGTGTCGAGCTGCAGGGAGTCACAAACCTGCGCAACCTCGGCGGCTACCACACCAACGACGGCACCAAGACAACGAAGTGGGGCGTCGTGTACCGCGGCGATCAGCTCTCGCAGGTCCCCACTGACCTCGCACAGGCGGTGCTGGTGGACAAGCTGCACATCCACCACACATATGACCTGCGCGACGGCACCGAGGTGGCAACGAAGAGCTACGACATCCCGCGCATCGAGCGCTGCGCCGTGCCGATCGACATGAGCAACGCGAGTCACCTGCTGGGAGAGGGTGAGAATCTCAAAGAAGTTTCCATGGCGCGGCGCTACATGCAGAACTTCTACCGTGACCTCGCGTGCTCGTACGCATCCACGGTGGGGGCCATCATCAAGGGCATCGTCGACGGCAACGCCTCCAGCGACAACGCGTCGCTCATCCACTGCACCGCCGGCAAGGATCGCACGGGGTGGAGCTGCTACGTGCTGCTGACGCTGCTGGATGTGCGGGAGGAGGAGAAGCGCGCGGACTACCTCCTCACGAACAGGTACTTTGGCATCCCAGCCAACGCGTGGGACTACGATGGCGCGGAGGGCATGAGCGAGGAGGCGATGGCGGCACTGTGGACTGTGTCGGATACGTACCTCGACGCGGCGCTGGAGGAGGTAAATCGGCTCGGCGGCGTGCACGAGTATGCGAGGTCGCATCTGGGCCTCACCGACGCCGACATCCAGAAGCTGCGCGCGCTGATGCTCGAGTAGTCGCTCGTGGGAGTGCTGGTTTCTGAGTTTGTGAGAGGAGGGAACGTGCATGCAGTCGACGCGATGGTTTCATCGCAAGAGCGGCACGCACGATTCGATGCCAACGTGCCACTGACTCGGCTGAGCTTTGAACACGGGCAATCAAAGCGCCACAACGGAGAGAGAGGAACACATGCATCTGAGTATGATACGAAGCGGGTGAAGAGAGAGATGAGTTGAGAGAGAGAGACAGACCGAACTGCTACCGAAGTCGCTGCGTCTGCCTACCACGGTGGAAACGTGCTTGCACAGACCCCACTATCACCACCACCAGATATCTGTGTGTGTGTGTGTGTGTGTGATGTGTGGAGCATGTCATCTCCTCCTTCTTCGCATCACAAAAGTTGAGTGGTGATGAGTCCTCTCAGCAAAACACGTCTCTCTCTCTCTGTGGAAGCGGCAACGACAGTGCGCAGATGCACCCGCTGCTCTCCTCCTCCGTCGTCTCCTCTCACAGTAGTAGACACACACACACTCTCTCTCTCCGCCGCGTCACCTTCATTTCTCCGCGTTTGAAGGAACACCACAACACACACACACACACACACACACACACACACACACACGGACGCACACGTACACACACGTACATTGCCAACATTGATGCACAGGCGCTGCCGTCTCCCTCTCCCGCTTTTTTTTTTTCCTTTTCATCTCCGTGCGAGACGCATTCGTTCTCCCTCCTTCCCGCTATCCCTTCGCAGGCTTCTTGAGTGGCTCTCTGCGTTCTCTCCGTCAGAGTTGCTTCACCACCACCACCACACAGGTCCTCTCCACTGACCATCAACCGATTCACACACACACACACACACACGTACACAGAGAGAGACATCTGCGTCTTCTCTCTCATCATTTTTTGCACAGGTGTGAACGGACTGCTTCTTGTTTTCTTTTTTTTTTTTGTTTCTCTGTGTTTCATTCCCCTACACACACCCACACACACACACACACACACACAGACACACACAGACACAGACACAGACACGCGCGCTTCTTTTTTTTTTACTTTTTTTCTGAGTGAGTGTGTACTCACACGTGTCTGCACGCACACGCAGATCTTGCTTCCGCCTCTACCGTAAGGGAAACGGCGATGTGGTGTACCTCCGCCGAGCTGCAGCGCCAACGCCGTGTCGAGCTGCAGGGAGTCACAAACCTGCGCAACCTCGGCGGCTACCACACCAACGACGGCACCAAGACAACGAAGTGGGGCGTCGTGTACCGCGGCGATCAGCTCTCGCAGGTCCCCACTGACCTCGCACAGGCGGTGCTGGTGGACAAGCTGCACATCCACCACACATATGACCTGCGCGACGGCACCGAGGTGGCAGTGCGGCGCTACGACATTCCGCGCATCGAGCGCTGCGCCGTGCCAGTATGCACAGCAGCGCTGAATGCCTTCTTGCTCGACGATCAGCACCGCGCAGATCCCAGCGCTGTCATGCGTGGGGATGCAGAACTTCTACCGTGAGCTCGCGTGCTCGTACGCATCCACAGTGGGGGCCATCATCAAGGGCATCGTCGACAGCAACGCCTCCAGCGACAACGCGTCGCTCATCCACTGCACCGCCGGCAAGGATCGCACGGGGTGGAGCTGCTACGTGCTGCTGACGCTGCTGGACGTGCGGGAGGAGGAGAAGCGCGCGGACTACCTCCTCACGAACATGTACTTCAACCACTCACCGCAGGTGCGTGCCAACTTCAGAAAGCTCGGTATGACCGAAGAGGCGATCGCGGTCCTCTCCAGCGTCTCCGACAGCTTCCTCGACGCGGCGCTGGAGGAGGTGGATCGGCTAGGCGGCGTGCACGAGTATGCGAGGTCGCACCTGGGCCTCACCGACGCCGACATCCAGAAGCTGCGAGCTCTGATGCTCGAGTAGGGCAGATGATGATCACACTCACTACTCCGTGTGTGTGCTATCACACTCCGCTAGAGTCAAGCGGAGGACGAGGAAGGAGAAGGGGGGCCAGAGGCGACGTGGTGGAACGAGTGACTTGGTGTGCCGCACACACACGCGCGCGCACCTTCTCTCTACATCTCCTCGTACGCATTTCTGAGGAGCTGAGCAACGGTGTCGCTGCCTCTCTCCCGGTCCTCCTCCTCCTCCTCTTCTTCCCCCCCCCCCCCTTGTCCTCCCCTCCTGAGTGGCTAGCGCAGCAGCAGCAGTTTGCTGTGTTCACCTCTGCCCTCTCTCTGTGCATCAACAAGTGGGGGGACTCTCACGTCCTCCCTGTGTGTACTGTGTGTGTGTGTGTTTTTTTTTCCATTTGTTGTATCTCTTTTTTTTTTTTTTCACTCTCCCTCTCTCTCACTGAGATCCAAATCAGCATGGAGACACACAGACACACGCACGCCTTCATGGTCTCTCCACCATCACCGGTCCAGCGACACCTCCCCTCCCCCGCTCCGTCCCCCGAGGTCTGCGCGTGTCCCGCCGCCTCGTCCCACCACTGTCCTCATTGCCTTCTCCTCTCCTCTCCTCTCCTCTCCTCTCTTTTTTTTTCTTTTCTTCCGCAGCCTTCGCCTTCATCTCGCGCCTCTGTGCAACACCGTCTCTCCACAAAGAAACACAACACTGGTCACAGCCGCAGTGCCTGCGCCTACCCGTCAAGACAAGATGGTCGCCGAGCTGCAGCGCCAGCGCCGTGTCGAGCTGCAGGGAGTCACAAACCTGCGCAACCTCGGCGGCTACCACACCAACGACGGCACCAAGACAACGAAGTGGGGCGTCGTGTACCGCTGCGATCAGCTTGCCGAGATCCCCGCCGACCTCGCACAGGCGGTGCTGGTGGACAAGCTGCACATCCACCACACATATGACCTGCGCGCGCCGGTGGAGGTGGCAGCGAAGAGCTACGACATCCCGCGCATCGAGCGCTGCGCCGTGCCGATCGACACGACAAAGATGGCGTCTTTCCTCCAGTCGGGTGAGAGTCTCGCCGACGCCGGCCCCACCTTTCGCGCCATGCAAGAGGTCTACCGCGAGTTCGTGCGCTCCCACGCATCCACGGTGGGGGCCATCATCAAGGGCATCGTCGACGGCAACGCCTCCAGCGACAACGCGTCGCTCATCCACTGCACCGCCGGCAAGGATCGCACGGGGTGGAGCTGCTACGTGCTGCTGACGCTGCTGGACGTGCGGGAGGAGGAGAAGCGCGCGGACTACCTCCTCACGAACACGTACTTCCTTCAGCCCAAGGACGCCAGCACATACCTCGGTGGACTTGGCATGGGTGAAGAGGCGATGAAAGTGTTGTGGAGCGTCTTCGATGAGTTCCTCGACGCGGCGCTGGAGGAGGTGAGTCGGTTTGGCGGCGTGCACGAGTATGCAAAGTCGCACATGGGCCTCACCGACGCCGACATCCAGAAGCTGCGCGCGCTGATGCTCGAGTAGGGCAGCCGACGATCACACCCACTACTCCGTGTGTGTGCTATCACAATCACCGTCGGTGAGCGAAGTTGCTGTTTTGTAGGAAAAAAAAAAGAGCGGAGCGGAAGGTAATGTGTGTGTGTGTGTGTGTGTGTGTGTGATGAGAGAGTGAGTGAGAGAGCGAGACAGTGACCGAGTCACTGGAACAGCGCTGTCGGCGGTGTCCACCTCGTCGATGTCGTTTCAGCGCACTCTGGCCGTTCACATGTTGAGGACGAATGTGTGTATGATATTCTCTATCTCTCCTCTTTAGTTTGTGTGTGTATGCGTGTGTGTTTGTGTGTGTGTGTATGTGTGTGTGTTTGTGTGTGTGTGTCGCTGCCCTCTCTCTCTCTCTCTCTCTTCCACGTCGATATCGTTCTTGTTGTCACCAACCGCAGTGTATCGCTCGTGTTCCGTGTGTTCTCCTTATTTGCCTTGAGTTGTTTCTGTGCGTGCGTGTGCGAACGTGAGTTCCTGTGGTGTGTCTGTGTGAAGAGTGGGACGGAGGACAACAGCTGAAGCACGGCCTGCTCGAAGGGGAGAGGCAGGGAAGCGCGCGCGATGCTGTGCATCTGCACTCCTGTACTGCTTCTCCCACCTCACACATTCCTCGTCCTCCTTCTCCTCGTTCTTTCAATGCAACACACGACACGACACGTGCTACACAATCTCGGACACACTGCGGCTGGTGCCGTCGTCGCCGCCATTGTCCCCCACCGCCCCCTCACGACTCTGCAGAGCATGCGAGTCGACACAAGTACCATCGCATGCGCACTTCATCCCCACCCCACCCCACCCCCCAACACACCCATCGTTGACCGCCACCCCCCGAACTCCGCACCGACCCACCTCTCTTCGCCTCAGCACCGCTTCTCTCTCCTCCCCCCCCCCACTTCCACTTCTCCGCGTAGCTCACCGCCGTGCCGATGCGCAGCCGCCGACCACAGTCGTGTGGCGACAACGTCGATGCCAGCGCCACCGTAGCGGCCTCGCTGCCCGGGCTGTCCGCACCGCGCGGCGGGCCCAGGTGTCAGGCCGACGCTGAACAGGATTCGGCCGCTACGGACACATACGACGCCTACGCAACGTTGCTGCAGAACGAGGCGGACGATAACCTGCGGCGGCAGTCCTTCTGGCGTCCGCGCTGCTCTGCAGGCATTCTCGTGGGGCTTCTCATTTGGACGGTGATCGGTCTTGTCGTGTATGTGAAGATCGACCACAAGCCGCAGCACCACGGCGCTAGCGAGGTGAGCAGCGTGGCGGAGACGGCGGTGGCGCTGCTCCCCGACGGCTGTCTGGGTCACCACTGCCTGCAGGATGGCGGCAGCGAGCCCTTTGGCACCGTGCTTGGCGCCAACAATGGCGTGATTGGGTACAGCAACTGCTACAGTAGCACCTGCGTCTCACGTCAGGAGTACCAAATCACCCTCCCGACGGTGCCGAACGCGCCGCCCATGCGAACAGGTATGAAGTGGCAGTGCGTTGAGTACGCGCGGCGCTACTGGATGCTGCGTGGCACGCCATACCCCGCCGCATTTGGCTCTGTCGATGGCGCGTCTAACATCTGGGCTGATGTCACGCACGTCACATTGCTTGGCAGCAACAAGACGACGCCGCTGTTGAAGTTCGCCAACGGCGTTGAGCTCCGCCATGGCGGCAGTGCGCCGCGCACGGGGGATCTGCTCATCTACCCTCGCGACGCGGAGGGCGTCTTCCCCTACGGCCACGTCGCTGTCGTGGTCGGTGTCGAGACGGCAGTCAGCGGCGAGGCGCATGACGCCTACGCCGATCGGACTCTCCCCTCTGACCCCTCATCACCGCGTGCGCGGCAGGGGCTGGTCTACCTCGCAGAACAGAACTGGCAGAGTGTGAAGTGGGAGGGGCCGCATCGCAACTACTCACGCACGTTGACGCTCCAGGTGCAGCTGTCCGCCACAGGACAGCCCCTGCGGTTTACCGTTGAGGACCCCACCCACCCCGTGCAGGGCTGGGTGCGGTACGCCGACAGTCCGTAAGAGAGAGAGAGAGAGGGAGACGGACGGTCTTAACAAAATACACACACACAAACACAAACATATTGACACGCAAAAGATACACATGCTGCTGTATGGATGTCGTTCAACCCCACTTCCCCCCCCCCTCCCCCTCCCATTCCCTACTCCTACACATACGCTCTCATTAAGGCAAGACAATGGCACACGCACACACGCAGAAAGAGAGAGAGAGAGATGCCTCTCCCCCGCCACCTCGCCACTGCTCTGCCCAGCACTGATTACCTGTTGATCCATCCACCCACCCACCTTCCCACATCTCTCGGTCTCTCTCCCTCCCTCTCTCTCTGTCTCTCTCTGCCGACTGTGAGTCTCATCAGGTGCCCCTCGCCTCACACCCACTCCTCTGCACAAGTACACCTTCCCTCTCTCCCCCCCCCCAACACACACACACATACATACACAAATACGCTGTGGCGTCACCTCTTCTCTACTGCGGCTCGCTCGTTGCAGCCACTGTGGGAACACGCACTCCTTCTCTTTCAAAAAAAAAAAAAAAAAATAGTAACACGGTGCTGAGGAAGTCGTCTCCATTGCGGTCTTCAGCATCATCAACGTATCGCGTTCTCTACCTCTGACTCGTGAAGAGTAAAAATTCGTGTTGTGGAGGCGAGAGAGAGTGGCGTGACCATCTCTCCTCTCTGTCGTTCTCTCTCTTCTGCAAGACAAACAGACAAAGAAGGAAAAAAAAAAAAAAAGAAGGGTCTCTCGCCTTCTCACCATCACACGCTGTGTGGGGTATACAGTACGCGTGGGGGGGCTCACGTGCGTTGCCTCACCCTCCCTCCCCCCTTCCCCCTGTCACATCGCCTCTCTGCCGCATTCCTTCCTATTGATCACGTCGTGTCTCTCTTTCTCTGTATCTTCCCTTTACTTTCTCTGTTTACACTGGTTTTTTTTTTTTTTTTATCTAGCTCTCCCTCTCCCTCTCTCTGTGTGTGTGTGTGTGAGTGCGTAGTGCACTGTGTGCAGTGGACGTGACGTGCCTCAAGGGGTGTGCATCCTGTCCCACCCACCCACCCCCTCCTCTCCTCCACCACCTTTCCTCCCTTCCTCTCCACCGTGCTGCTTTTTGCGGAGTCCGCCGTGCTAGCGAACATTCTCTCTCTCCTCCCTTTCTCTCTCTTTCTGTATCTTTGTGTGTGTGTGTGTGTGTGTGTGTGCAAAAGAGACCTTATCGTGCTGCTTCACACACGCACACATTTCAATCGCGTCCTCCCACGTTCTGCGTATTCCCTCCCTCTCCCCCTTCCTCCCCCCCTTCTTCCCCCCCATCTCCCTTGTCGGTCAGACGTTGGGTCAGTGAGAGGGTGAAGCACACACACACATACACAGAGAGAGAGAGACGCTGAGGAGTCGAAGGAACTCCACCAGCAGCGACACTCCTTGTGGTGTGCCAGCGCCGTGTGAAGGAAAGCAGCAGCGACACACACAAACACTCTCTCCCTCCTCCCCTCCTGCATCACCCTCATCATCATCGTCGGAGATCATCATGAGTGAAGCCCCGCTGAATCCGACCAGTGAGTCGGCGAGCAGACGCCCCTCGAAGCTGCGTCCTGAGCCGCTCACGTTCCCGCAAGACCGCGCCTATGGCACCATCAGCGGCAGCGGCACCAACACACGGCAGAGCGGCCTGCTTGCCCCCGACGGGGTCGCCAGCGGCCGGCGCAGCAGCAGCCGCGCTGGTGGCGGCACCGCCTCAGACAGGCGGGGCTCCGACTCGCTGCTGCTGTGGAGCTACGCCGCGTCGCCGCAGTCGCCCCTGATTCGGATACGAGACCACTGCCACCAGCAGTGGGTCGCCGTGCTCCTCACGGCGGCTCTACTGCTCGTCACCTTCTACTTTGTCTTCGGTCTCTCCGCCCCGATGCGGGCGGAGCAGTGTGTGACGCCGTTCGGCAGTCTGCTCGGCGACAGCGGCGGTGTGGTGGCGTACAGCAACTGCCGCGGTGACTATGGCGGTGACCGCATGGAGCACTTTGTCTCCGTCGGGCTGCAGCGAGTCTACACCGGTGCCAAGTGGCACGCACTCGAGTACGCGCGTCGCTACTGGATCCTGACGTCGCTGCTCTTCTTCCCCTCCATCCCCGAGCCGGACCACCTGATCCTCGTGGAGGCCGGCAGCGCCGTGAACGGACGACGCGGCGGTCGGGGCAGTTCTGTTGTACCGCTGGAGCGGTACACGAACCTGTTCCTCCCACGCAGCCCGGCAGACGGCGGCAGCGGCGGCGACGCGCTGCCGCCGATGCGGCTGAACGGGGTGGCGAACAACCTCTCCGCCAAGGTGCTGCTGATGAACTGGCGGCAGGCGCTCCTGCAGCCGCGCGACATCATCGTGTACGCGAAGAACGCGCGGACGCTGCCCTCCGCCCACGCGGCGGTCGTGACGGCTGTGCGTGGCCCCTTCCGCAGCGTTGCGGCCGCCGGCAGCGAGGTGCACTGGTATGTGGTCAAGAACGCCACTGCGCAGGGCCGGCAGCCCATGTCGCCCGAGTCCTCTCTGCCGGCCACGCTTCTCTCTCAGCCGCACGGGTTCCCTGGCGGACCTGCGGTCGCGACGGCGACGACGCAGCCCACGGTGGCACGGAAAGCGAAGGACGCGAACTTGGAGACGGTGGAGGGGCGTAGTGTGCTGTACTACAAGGTGTATGTGGCCGAACAGAACTGGGGCAACTCGTACTGGAAGACACCCACCTACCAGAACAGCATGGACCCGCAGCACGGCGGCGGCGGCGGCGGCGGCGGCGGTGACGGCGGCAGTAACACAACGGCGTCGCCGTCGGCGCGGCAGCAGCACAGAGGAGCGGCGCGCCCGCCCAACTACACCCGCGTGCTACTGCTGCACGAGTACTCGAACCCGCATGGCTTTTTCCTTGAGGACACGCACAACAACTTGATCCTCGGCTGGGTACGCGCCCCTCCAGCTGAGTAGGCACACCTCTCTGTGTGTGTCTGTGTCAGCGTTGGTGTCGGTGTCTCTCTGAATGCGTATGTGTGTGTGAGGGAGAAAGAGAGAGAGAGATAGAACTCCAAGAAATCCGAGAGGGGTGTGTGCGTGTGTATGCGTGTATGCGTGTGTGCGTGTGTGTGTGTGTATGTGTGTGTGTGTGTGTGTGTGTCTGCACACGGAAGAGTTAGCCCACCGACCCACCGACTCATCCACCCTCTCTCTCCTCGACACAGTAGCCTTACGGGCTCATGGTGAGCCGGCGAAGGGAGCAACCGCAAGCACGACAGCGAGGAGGCAGTGTCTGTGTGTGTGTGCCTGTACGGCAGAGGCAGAGAAGGTTCGGTGCGTCAAGCCGTTGCTGGACGGCAGCATGAGTCCTCTTCGTTCTTTCTCTTCCTCCGCCGGTGCCTCTCATCACCTTCTCGCCCGCACCGCCAGGAGCGTGTGCGCGTGAGCGTCGAGGCGCCTGCGCGACGATGCTGTGCATGTCACTCAGTGACTTCCATCACACCCACTCTGTCCCTGCCTCCCTCTCTCCTCGATCCCACTCACGTCTGGTGCAGCGGACACGGCGAGCGGCTGGTGAAGGCGTTCAAGGCGCACCGCCGGCTTTCTTCTCCACCCTCGGCCCTCTCTTCCCTGCCGCGCGGGCCATGTCGCAGGACACGGTGTACCGCCACCCGCTGTGGCACATCGGGGGGCCAACACTCTCTGTGCCGCAGACCCGCCTCAAGCTGCTCTTCGACTTCGAGCCGCCGTCGCAGTACCGGCTGCAGCCCAACGGGCCGCTGCTTCATGGAATCCGCCCCAGCTGCGTCCTGTGCGGAAGTGTGTGTCCGCCAGGCGGTGGTGCGGCCAGCCCCTCCGCCCCGATCGTGACGCGGCGCCTTGGCGTCTTTGGCCGTGTGGGTAGCATGCCCCTTCAGTACGAGGAGCCGCTGCTCACTGAGTGGACAGACATCGGACTCCCCCCCACCACCAACACGGAGGATGCATGACGGTGCCGCCTCGCCTGTGCTGGCGGGAAGACTAGGGGGTGGGGGAGTGGAAGAGAGAGGGAGAGATTCTACATGCAGAGCGATCTGGCGTCGTGTTGTCATCCATTCCGCGGCGAGCGCGCATGCGTGTGCCTGTGTGTGATGTATGTGTGTGTGTGTGTGTGTGTCCGTGTGCTTCTGGAGCTGCCATCGCTCTCACCCCGTCTGATACAGACCTTTGCTCGACATCTCCTTTGTTTTTTTTTTTTTTTTTGCTGCGTTGCACCGACTGTCAGCGCTCTCCCGGTCTCTTCGTCCACCCAACTTTCGCCTCTCCCGACTATGATAGATGGTACCTCTGCTTCTCTCGCCGTCCCCGTTCCCGCTGCTTCACACACACACACACACACACATACACACACACGTTCCCCTCTCCCCCGCGCACACGAACGCACGCACAAAACACACATGCGTAGGTGCGTGGGCTTTGTTTTCGCTTTTTTTTTTTTACGGCAGCAGCGCAAACGCGTCGTCGACACAACAACAATAGGAGAGAAAAAGCACTTATACGAAGAGAAGCAACGAAAGGCACTGGGGCTCAAGAGCGCGCGGGACGGACAAGTACGACGGCACTGCGCAACCACGCGGAGGTTGCATCCCACGACGGTCGCGTCTCGTTTGTGTGTGTGTGTGTTTCTTTTTTGTTTTTCTTCGCATCTCCACACCGTAGCCACCCTGCACTACGTGGCACGCAGTGGCCGCCAGCTCTTCCACCCCCTTGCTCCTCCACGAGGGCCAAACCATGGCAAGCGCCGCTGCGTCTCAGACGTCGCCACCGTCCGCCGCAGCACCGCGACGGCTGTGGGGTTCTGATCTGCTGTTGCGCAAGGTGCCCCTCTACGCACAGGCGCGCCGGTACGCCGCTGTCGACCCCGATGACCCGCGGTCGGAGGGGAACACGCTTGGGTACGGGTGCAGCAGCTATCCGCTGCTCGCGGCTGTGCGGGCGTGCTACGAAAAGGTGAACGGCGACGACACGGCCGCTGAGGCGGCGGCGGCGACAACCGTGGTGGACCGCTCGCCGTTCTGCGGGATCGATCGCGCCGGGTACGCCCATGTGCCGGCGCACCGCAAGTGGGGAACAGCCGCCGCCTCGCTTGCTGGGGACGCGGTGCACGCGACGTCCGAGCAGTCCGCAACCATGGTCCGCCGCGCCGCCGCCGCCGTGGTGATGGACGACGCCCTTGGCCCCGCGACACTGGCGCAGGTGTTGGAACCGTGGTTTGGCGTCCTCGAGGACCGCCTCAGCGTCGATGCGCAGCAGGCGCTCCGTGAGAGCCTCGAGCGGGCACAGGGGAGGAAGGCGACAGAGCGGGAGAGGGCGGCCAAAGGAGGCGACAGTGACGCCACCGCAACAGGGCCGCGTGAGGGCGGCGGTGACGCGGTGGACGAGGGCGGGCGAGCCGACGACGTGGACACGCCGCGCGTGCTGCGCCGCCGGCGACTCTACGAGCGCGAGGAGGAGACCCACGGCGCCGTGCACACGCGCGTGGAGAGCGCCATCGCACACCTCGCCGCCGCGACGCCACAGGAGAAGGAGATGCTGCGCAGCGCTCGCATGGCCACCAACGACGCGGCGGCAGAGGCGCACGCCGCTCACGACGGGGGCGGCACCGCTCTGTCACCGTCGCCGGACACGTGGGGGAGTCGCATGCTGTCGCTCGTGACCTCCACCACCGCCGCCGCGGCAAGTGGGATTGGCGCGGCAGCGCACCGCAGCGATGAGGAGGCGGAGCGGCAGCAGAAGGTGCTTGCCTACTTGAAGCGTGTGCGCTGGGTCACGACTCAGTGGAGTAGCACAACGAATCAGATGGCGCTCAAGGACGCGGCCGCGTCGTCGCCGTCGTGGGGTGCGATGACGGAAGGACAGCGCGTGCGCGTGGAGATGGAGCACACGCAGGCGCAACGGCGACGCTTTCGACGCCCCCGCCGCGGCGAGGCAGACAAAGCTGGCGGCGACGGCGACGAGGCGGATGCTTCGGTGGAGGACTGACGTGGGTGTCGAAGCACACGACTGCCGCTCTCCTGTCACCTCGCTCTAGCTCACTCGCTCGCTCCCTTCCTCTCACCAGCTTGTATGGAGGGCATCGCATGGGACAACGATGACCACGCTGTTGCGTGGAGGTGGTGGGTGAAGGAAGAGTTGTGTGTCCCCCGCCCCGCCCGCCTCGCCACAATGCCGGCAACAAAAGAAAGCAGCTGGAACAGTCACAAGCAAGCCGTTAACGAGGTGTCACAGTTCAGGTGACACACATATACGAACACACAGGAGCGCACATGTGTGTCTGTACGATTTCGTTCCAGTGCCACTGTCACCGCCGCCTCGTATGTTGAGGCCCGTTCAGCCTTTCCTCACTCCTCTCACTCTTCCACGCCTTCTCCTTCTCTCTCTCTCTCGACCTCTCAGCCTCCAGACTGGAGCTGGGCTAGGCCGTCAGGGTGCGCCGCCGTTGTAGGGCGGCCCTCCCTCCTCAGAACGGGGCAACGCAGACGCAACGGTCGTTCGCCCCATCGCCGCGGCTCTCCGACGTGCCTCCGTGAAAACAACAACAACAAAAAAAAAAAAACTACGAGCATCGGCGGCACCGGCGGCAGTGTTCCGCGTCAAACGATCATGGTGGAGTTTCTGCTGCCCGTTCTTGTGCTTTGCTGCGTCGCGTTCGTGGCGCTGTCCACCAGCGTCGCCTGCTTTCTCCACCACCGCAGCCGCGCGCAGCCGGTGCGGGGCATCGTACTTCGCGAGGGCGGGGATGGGGCCGTCGCGGTGCCGGGCCAACTGCTGCCAGAGGAGCCGGCAGCTCAAGCTAGCACTGCGTCAGCCACGCCGCCAGCAGTTGGCCACCACACAGGCCGACTCCCCACGCAGGGGAGCGCCACCGACGCCACGCCACCTCGGAGCCCCAGCGTGTTCGACAACGCAGATGGGCCACCGGTGGAGGAGCGCGAGGTGTACAACCTGAGCGTGGCGGAGCGGCGCCGCCGCGAGCGACACAACCGCCGGCTGGCCACGGAAGATGCGCGGGCGGCGTACCGCATGCGCTCCAGCGGCGCCGACCACGCTCTTGACGGCACGCCGCTGGCCCGGCTTGTCGCGATGATGCGCAACGCAGCCCAGCCACGAGCCGCCGAATCGTCCGCCGACTCCGACCACGAGAACGCCACAGGCGACCGCACGCGCCAGGCACCGGCGGCGAGAGAAGAAGGCGGCACCGCCATCGACACTTATGGCCAGTACCTCGTGGCGGTCGACATCGCCCTGCATGAGCCCAGCGGCGGCGACAGACGGCAGCCGGCCGAGACCGCCGGCACCTCATCCGTGGACCCGTTTGGCGGACGCACGCAGCGGGACTGGGAGGCGCTGCACTGCACGACGGGAATCGACTTTGCACGAAACGCCTGCGCCCCCTACCTTGCGCCGGATGACGCCTTTCCGGGGCAGAACCGGTTTCTGGCGGAAACCCCAACCCCCTTCTACCCCCTCCGCCCACCCCCAGTCGTCCTCAAAGCAGAGGAGGAGCCCCCCTCCTGAAAGGGCCAGGCGCCATGGGCCCCGCGCCACGGCCCCCAAGCGGCGACACCGTGGCCCTCCGCCACCCTGGGAAACCGGCGGGGTGGGGACGAGCGGGAAACGTCGTGCCCGCACCGACCGCAGCAGCAGCGCGGCCAAAACACAACCGAGCCCGGCGGCCAACATGGCACAGCACGCCTTCTCTGCGAAGTGGGGGCGCACTTCGTGTTTTTTTTAGGGGGGGCGGCGGCGAAGCCACGGCGCAAAAGGGAAGGCCACCTTTCACCCGTGCCCCTCAGTCCCCCCCCCTTCCACCACAAAAAAAAAAGTATGAAACCCACGAGCACGCGCCTACGGTGAAATCGCTGCCTGCAACAGCAAAAAAAAAAAGAAGAGGCGTTGTCATCGATCTCCGCGCGTCCGCCATTTCTGCGCTTTCCTTCTTGCTGCTCTGTGTGGCTGCTGAGACGTATGTGCGCAGTGCTTTTCTCTCACCACTCGAAGCCTGTTGCTCTGTTTTTTTGTTGTTGTTCATTTGTTTTGATCGAAGGAGCTGTTGAAGTTGAGCAGGCACGTCGAGAAGTTGTCGCTGCGACAGCGCGGCGCAGCAAAACCGAGACGATACCACCACGTGTAGTTTTTGTTTTTGTTTTTTTTTTCTAGCTTCTTGGTTGTCTCTCGGTCACAACTGCTGGTCTGTGACAGGGATGGAGAGCGGACAGACTCAGCACTGCTGAGACGGAGTTGCCACGACACACACTCGAGCTACGGCTCTGTCCCGCTGACGCTGTGGAGGTTTTGGTGCGATCGGATCGGCTGCACTCACACACACGCACACACACACGCCAACACACGCAAGAGAGTTCGCAGCTGTCGGCTACGCTCTTGCTTCTCAGGGTCTAGTGTTTGCGGCGCTCTCGCGTCTCCCTCGCCGACAGCATGAGCTAGTCTCCCCCTGTGGACCAGCAGTGTGCCCCACATTCTCTTTTTTTTTTTTTTTCTGCTCCTCCCATCGTTTGGAGAGGTGGTGCGCGCGACTCTCGCTGAGTTGTGGTTTACGCTTTTGCAAGTGAGGACAGCTTGTCTGTGTGGATGTGTGTTGCGCATTCTCTGTTGCTGTTTTTTTTTTTTTTTCCTCGCTGAAGAGGAAACAACGTCATGTCCGAAAACGCGTGTTGTTGCGGAGGTGAGCTCTGAAGGTGAGACAACCGCAACTTCACACGCACACAGAATAGCGCTTTCCGGCACTCCGTCTCTCTCTCTCTCTGGGTGTCTTCTCACGCTCAGCCCGCACAATTCTCCCGCCCTCTGATACTTGTTGCTGTGACGTGACGGGGCTAGCCATAACTGGGAAGCTATGCCTTTTTGTTTTTTTTTCTGTGCTGGTTGCGGCGCACTGCTGCCTCTATTAGCTGTGGCTCTGGCGTTAGCATGCGAACTCAAACTCAAAGTGGTTTTTTTTTTCTTTTTCTGCCCAGAGAGGTGACGACGCGTTGTCTAAAGCCTCGTGTCGTGTGGTGTATGTGTCCTTTCGAGGCTGGTGCTCCTTTTGCATGTTTTGCACGCTCGAACAACAACAAAAAAAAGAAATGAGATTGTACTCCCGGTCAGAGCACAATGCGCACTGAGAATGGAGCTTTGGGTGTCGACGCCAGTTCTGTACTCCTCGAGCGTTGCGTCTCGTGTGTGTGTGTGTGTGTGTGTGTGTGTGTGTGTGTGTGTGTGTGTGTGTGTATTCTGCGGGCTCGTTTGTTGCAAGAAGCTGACAAGGGTATTGGCCTTTTTTTTTTTTTTGGTAGCTTCTCGTGTTCTCCCCCTCGACGTGCTCGGCTGGTGCACCGTGAGGGTGTGTACAATTGCATGGCGATTTTTGCGCGGGGCGGGCCGAAGCGGGGCAGTATCGTGCTGCATTATCCCTTGCCCACTGTCTCTCTCTCTTCCATTTGTCATTGCTGCTGCTGACTGCAAGTGTTACTCAGGCTGTGCGAGCAAACAAGTGATTTTTCTCTTCTTTGCGTGTGTGCGTGTGCGTGCGCCTTGTCGTGCGGAGAGGCTGGGCTCTTTTTCAACCGACTTTGCCGGCATGCTAGGATATTTGTGGAGTGAGACTCGCGTTTGGGGACTGCGCGACAAGGCATGCGGTGAAGTCTCAGCCCGGTACATCAGGTGTAGCAAGAGGTTGCGCATTCCCACTTTGGAGAACTGAGATGACGAAGGAGTAGAGGTTCATGGGTCAGTGCTGACTCTGGAGATTGGGCTAGACTAAGGTGCCGTCGTACAATTTACCTTTCTTCGCTGTGAACCGTGCCCAAGACGAGTACTACTACAACGAATCGAAAAAAAAAAAAAAAAATAGGACACATGCAACAAAGTTGCATCTGTAAAAAGGCAAAAATAGCGACCGTGCTTCGCTTGCTACCGTATGTGCCCTCGTTCCCCAATCTAGATAGACACCGCGTCATCCAGTATGCATGCAGGCTTGCCGACAGCATTCTCAACTGTCGAAGGTGCAGTTCATGCCGCTGTTCGCCGCTACTGTTCTTCTCCTCTATCCTCTATCCCTCCTCCCTTGCACTGCGACGAAGGTGCAATCGTCTGCTCCAACTCAAACACTTTTCTTTGCTTGGCAGGAGTGAGCACAGTTCTCGCCAAAAAAAAAAAGAAAGAAATAAATCCCAAAGAAGGGCGCATCGTGGCATCCCTTGGTTTAGTCTGTCGGCCACGCGAACCTCGGCGTGACCGACGCAGTCCCCGTTACTTTGTTTTTTGTTTTTTTTCTCCCTCTTTGCTAGCACGCGCTCCACGGAAAGTACGCACTATCCCTGGCCTCTTCGTCTCCTCTTCTCACCACCGCATCGCTTGAAAAAAAAAAAAAAAAGGAGTACTGAGAGTGGAGGAAAACACAGGTGACAGACTGTTTCTGGTTTGTAAGCCACTTTTAGCCGGAGCACTTTCTCAGTTAGCTGCGTTTTTTTTTTTTTTTCGCCAGGTTTTTTTTTTTTTTTTTGCGCTCGTACACGGCGCTTCGATCCAGGAGGATGTGGGCACCAAACAACATGTACGGTGGGGCGTTCTACGACAACGCGTATGGACGCAATGCAATGGGGCGTGGAAATGCGGTGAACGCAAATCAACAGAACGCGTGCTACTGGCCTGCATACAAGCCTACGTACAACAACAGCTACGCCCAAGCACAGATGCAGCCACCGTCACAGCAGTACTCGAGTCTCGATCAGATGCGCCGTCTCTCTGTGCCAGCGGATCAGAATGCCGCTTACGCGTCTCTGCGGAGGCAAGGGGCTGATGAGGGCAACAGCTTTCGGGTGCCATATGGGAGTATTCCAACAGAGTCGCCGGCACCGGAGCTTTCTGTCTCACCGGCACAAAAAGGCGGCGAGTCGTCGCTTTACTCCGCTGGACGGATCTACGCCTCTCGCCAAGGCGAAGCGCCGAGTCGATCTCACACCCCTTTACAGGCGAGGCCTCCAATGCAGTCATCGTCGTCGACCGCGCAGCTACACGTTCCGTCTGACAACTACAGCTCGGCTTCCCTGTACCCTGAGCGTCCCCACACGGCAGGACCGAGGCTGCAGCAGTCGTATGCGTTCCAGCGAAGCGACAGCATGTTTGGCTTTGGTATGCCCACATATCCGATGCAGGCTACCAGTATGTACGGGTCGCAGATGCCCCAGTACGCACCGCTGACACGGGCACCGTCTCTCATAGGTATGCAGCGCTACGACAGCGTGCGCGATGATGACAATACGGCGGGTCTCTCGCAGCAGTGCTACTCGCTCAGCCGCATTGACAGCGAGTTCGATTCTCGTCAGTGTGGCAGCTTTCACCAAGCAAGTGACCTCAAGCGACAGATTAGCGCTTTCGCCGGCGACTCGGGCAGCGGATTGTATGGGCAGGGCGGCGGCAACATGAACTCGTCTCTCTACCGCGGGTACAGCTTTGGCGGCAACGCCGGTGGCGGCGGTGGCAGCGTGGGCATCTCGCAGTACGGGAGCTTGTACGGGCAGGCACTACAGCGAGGCGGCCCGGGGAGCTTCTACAGCGCTGTCAGCGACACATATCCGCAGACACACAGTGCCTCCGCCGGTGATGGTGAGATGCGGCGACTGAGCAGCGCGGTCGTGAACGCGGAGGAGAAGGCCGCTGAGGATAGCGAGTCGGCTAGCCCGTGCTCTGCACCACCGTCTGCCAGCCCGGCGATGAGCTTTGAGAACGACGGTGAGTCGAACACATCGGAGTCGCCACAGCCGTACGGTGAGTACAACATGCCGGCTGTGTCACGGCCGCGAGCTAGACCGGCCACAAGTGGTAGCGGCACCGGCCGGGGTCTCTATGCGGGGAGCCTCAGGGGCGACATAAATGGTAAACCTGTCACTTCTGTGGCACAACGGCCCCAGACGTGTGCACCGGCGCCGGTGCCGGCGGCAGCCGCGCCATCCCCCCCACGGGCGTCCTTAGCGCAGCAAAAGGCTCCGCCGCCGACGCCGCAACAAGTCTACAATCACGCGTCGGGTACAACGACGCCGCTGCAGGGTGACCAAGAAGAGGGGATGCAGCGGCTTCGTCGCGGTGCCTCGGCGCCGGTCACGAGCACTCGCACCGCACCTCAACCGACCGATGCGAGTGTACGGGTGGCTGTGCAGCGTGTGCAGCTGACCGGCCGCTACATGAACCGAAGACAGCGAACGTCTCCGTCTACGATAGGACGTCGCCGCGGCACTGGTGCTGGGCTCAAGTTTTCTGGTGCCGAGTTTGTGTAGGGGAGGGTGCTGGCAGTGCGATTTCAGCGTAGAGAGGCGATAGAGGTAATTGACTTTTTTTTTTTTCCACTTTGGCTGAGACACACCGACAAAGCGGTGCCGCAAAGTGCGACGTGATCTCCTCCCGCTTTCCTGTTGATGGTGGGGAGGGGGGCCTCTGCACGCGGTGTATCACGGAAGTCCCCGGCATTGCACTGCACTGCCTGTTCGTGTTTAGTTGGGTTGGGCTTTGCATGTTGTGGGGAAGGGGTGGGAGGGGCTGGGGTGCCATGGAGGAGGTCCAGATGCCGCTATCCCTGCAAATCGGAGTTGCGGAGGAGGAGGGCGAGGGGTGGCGAACGGGAGGGCTTTGTCTCTGACACGCTGTTCTTTCTCGTCGCCAGGCAGCTTTTTTTTTTGTTGTCTCCATGGTGTGCAGAGTCGCCTCTTGGTCGCTGTTGCGAGGTCCTGCATGCGTGGTTTGCATGGTAGAAGACCGCGCATGGCTTCCCTTGTTGTCGTGCGTCTCTCTCCCTGTGTGCTGGCTGCTGTCGCGCCCCGCCTCTCTCTTTCTGCTCGCCCGCATCTTCTCTCCGTGCAGAATCACTCTTCGTCCCTTCCTCCCTGTCAGTCCCCCCCGTTTTCTTTTTTTTTTTTTCCAGCCTCTCGTGACACGTTCGATGGAACTTTCCTTGTTCTTTTCCCGTTCCCTTTTGTCTCCCCTTTCTTCGCGTTCTTTCTGCTAGCGTGCGGAGGTGCCGGTTGCTCCCATTGTCTGCTGTCTCTCTCCCCACTTGAGCTCCTCCTCCTCCTCGCCCGTGCAGTGTTGACGAAGCACGTCTCTTGTGGTCTCTCGGCGGTTTCCTTCCCCTCGTTGCTTGCGCGGCGCTGATGCCTCCCTCACCCTCTCGCCTTTCCTCTGCCCTGCCTCTCCCCCCTGCCTCCATTGCTTCACTCTCCGTGCGCACGATGAAGTCCCTTTCGCACCAGTTTTCTTATGTGCCCAAAACGCACCATCTGTGACGCTCACTTTTTTTTTTTCTGCACTGTTGTGTTTCCGCTCATTCTCGGCATCTGGAGGAGCGCTTTTTTTTTTTTGCATGTTCTTTGCGTGTCTGTGCGCATCTGTCTTTGTTGTTGTTGTCTCTCGCCTGATTACTTTTCTTCTCGGCTGCATTGTCCCCCCTCTCTCCTCTTCTTTTTTTCTTGTTCTGTCACGACCACTCTCATCCTTTCTGTGTCGACCACTGTAGACAAGCCACTCCGAAACACTGTCCTTTCTTCCTTGGCCTCCCACATCCTCTCTCATTGTCCCTCCCCTTCTCTTGTCAGCAGTCAAAACGCAGCGGAAAAGGAGGTGTGTGTGTAAGTGCACCTCCCACCTCTCCTTTTTTTGTTGAACCTCCCCCCCCTCCACTTTCCCCGTCCCCACAGCTTCTTCCTCTCCATCCTACGTGAGGATTCACATGAGAGTATGTGTGTCAGTCGTCTGCGCGCATCTTTTTCCCGCTCTTTTTTTTTTTTTGTTTGGTTCGCGCGACCCTTTGTGTGTGTGTGTGTGTGTCACATTCTTGTTTTGAATGGACCAATGAACGCGTGTCGAGTTCCAGTTTGCTCGCCTGTGTGAGTGCGATTTTGGAGCTCGAGGCGTTGTACGCCGCTGCACGCCGCCACCTTTCCTCACTCTTCCTCTCCTCTTCAGTTTTTTTTTTTTTTTCCCCCTCTTCCCCCCTTCCCTTCTTCGATTGCGCCAGGCGTGCGTTCGCCTCGCTGCCCTCGTTGCCTTCCCTTCGCCTCGCTTTCCCTTTCGGCTGTTGTAGCGGCTTTGCGTCAGCTTCTCTCTTGCTCCCTTCTGCTCTTTTTTTTTTTTTCAATTGCTCCCTGTGTTTTGATGTTCTCACTCTGGCTTTTTTGTGTTCTGGAAGCTTGTTGGCTTGACGTTCCCATCATGCTGATGTGGGAACGGCAAGCCACGTGTTTCATCCTTTTCCTTTTTTTTTTTTGTACCTTATGTGTCAGTCTTCGCTCCTCATCTCAGCTCTTGTGTCTTCTGGATCTATATGTCTGTGTTTACGTGTGTGTGTGTGTGGGTGCTTGTGTGTCAAGTAAACGACCACGAACAGTAGCTGTTTTTTTTTTTTTTCCTTTTTTTTTCGCCTCTGCAATCTGTGGGATGCACGGTGATGTGTGTGTGTGTGTGTGCGTGTGCGTGTATGCGTGGGCAGTGGATGCAGAAGGACCCAATGCAGGTGGGGCTTCAGAGGGTGCCACAACGGAACGTTGCAGCGCCCCAAACCCCGCGAAGTCACCCCTCAGCCTCTCTATCTCTCTCTCCTCACCCACCGTCACGTTCGTCGTTCGTTTCACACACACACATATGTATACGCTAGCGAGCACCCACCTTCCACGCACACACACACAAAAAAAAAAGGAAACTGCTTTTATCCTTGTGCTTCTTCTCTCCAGTTGCACAGGTAGCTTAACTAGCTGTTTTTTCTTTTTGTGTTTTGCTCTTTTTGCTTCTGCACGCGTCTCTGGCGCTGTCAAACTTCTTTTTTTTTTCCTTTCTTGCTGCCGCTTGATGCTCTTACACACGGACGTGTGTATATGTGTATGTGTGTCAGCACCGCCCATGACTTCCTCATCTCTTCTGTATCACGCGTGCGCCAGTGCACAAGGGTGTCTCCCTCGTTTCCTCTCCGCTTGCACGTACTTGTCGATGTTCTTTGTCTGATGTTGCACGACTTTTGTGTTCCTGTGTAGTACCTGCTCAGCCTTTTTTTTTTTTTTTGTTCCTATGCGCGCGCGTGGTCCAGCTGGGGGGCACACTCTTGGCCACTTTTGTAACAGCTGCTTGGATGGGCCAATGCGTGTGTGTGCATGTGTGTGCATCCGCGTGCGCTGAAGGGTGGTGTGAGAGGAGATGGCGCAGGTGCGTGTCTCCTTCTCTTCTCACCAACCTTCCTCATCAAATGTGTGTCCGCGGCGGCAACGGGGACGAGGCTGCGGAGGTTCAGCGGATGCGAGGCTGCGGAGGCGAAGCTGCGTACGTGCGTGCGTGCGCGTGGTGTCTGCAGCAACACCGTGATTTGCTCTCTAGTATGTTGTTCGACCCTTTTGGCGCTGTACAAGAGCCGCCCGTGCTCTCCCCCCCCCTTCACCTTCCCCCACCTTCCTTCCTTTTTTTTTTGTTGTTGGTGTTGTCGCCTGCTGCCGTGAACTTCACCTTCTCTCCCCGCTCCTGTTCACCAGTGTCCACCGGGTGCACATCTGCGCCTTACCGCACCTCGCGCTCTTTTCTTCTGTTCTTCTGTCCCCCTCACAATTGTCTTGTCAGTGTTTACGGTGCGTGCGGCGATTCTCTCTTGATTTGTTCTGCTTTCTTTTCGAGACTCGTGAGCCGCTGGGTCGAGTCGTTTCCGCTGTCGCTTCTGTGCATGTCTGCTGCTCGTCTTCTTGCCACCGAGTCGGTAGCGTAGGCTCGGTATGGATGCACTTCCTCTTCCACAACTCCGTGTACACAGCTCCATCGTCCTTCTGTTTTTCAGTTTTGTCTTGCGTCTGTTTTTTTTTTTTTTTTGTTCACAGTGTCACGCCAGATTGCATCGTGACCGTCCCACCTCGTCCTTTGTTTCCTTTCACGCTTTTTTTTTTTGCGCTCTTTTTTTACTTGGCGAGTCTTGCCATGGTGGTGGTGTGACGTGAGCGTGTACTGGTGTGTGTACAGGTGCGTGTTTGTGTGTATTTGCGCGTGGGTCTGTCTCGGTGATCTCGGTCGTGGTGCGGTGCTGTGCTGCATACCGCCGTCAAGAGGAAAAGAAAAAAAAAAAGCGTACTAGTTTCAACGGCGCAGTGCACGGAGGATATCGCTCTCTGTCACTCCCCCCCCTCCCCGCGCTCTAACACGGATGGCGAGTGCGGTGCGCATTGTCTTCCTTGGGCTCACCCCTCCGCTCTTGCTAGTCGCCAGCCCAGCCCCTGCTCTTCGGCTCTGGGGCGATGGTGAACATATACACACACACACACACACACGAAAATACGTGTTCGGCATGGCTGCAATCACTGACTCGTTTCTCTCTCTCACGCTCTTCTTCTCCCTCTCACGGTTGGCTCTGTCGGATGGGCTCATTCTTCACACAATACACACACACACACACACACACTAACGTGCACACCCACAAGCGCACACGTCTGGTGCGCTTCTAGTGTCGAACTCTCTCTCTCTCCCTCCCGCCCCCTCCCCCCCCCCGATTCCTCCTTCTTCTCTTTCGGCGCACACACAAAAAAAAGTGTGCGTGCTCACTCCAGAAATCCGACTTCCTCCTCCCCTCTCAACACGCCTACACCTTTACCCCCAGCGCAATCGAGTTCTCTGTCTCTCTCTCGCCTGAGCGCTTTCGACTTTCGCCTCCGCGTGTGCGCGTCGTCGCCCCCTCCCCCCTCTTTATCACCTTTGACTTCCCTCCCTCCCTCCTTCAATCTCCACCAAAGAAGAAGAACAAACAAACAAACAGATAAGAAACCTGCTGCAGGGGGGAGGCGATACGGAGAGTGCAAACTTCATAATCTCACACGACCCCTCCCTCTGCCTCTCTCTCCTGTGTCTCTTGTTCTTCATTAGCATCGGCTCTGTTTTCGTCTGCCGCGGCGTGCGGGACTCAGATTCCAGTCGCCATACATCCCGGTTTTTTTTTTTTTTTGCGTTTCTCTTTACTTCGCCTCTTTTTTTCTTTTCCCTTTCTTTTGTGTTGTTTTTTTTTTTTACTGTTGTGTGTGCGCTGTGTGTGTGCTGCGGTGCTTGCGTGGGTGGTGCGCTCACGTGTCTGTGTACTTCCTCTCTCTCTCTCTTCCTCCATCGTTGGCTTTTTGTTCCTTTTGTCGGTGCCCGTCTTTGTGTGTGCAACTGCTTGCCTTCTGCACCTCTGATTCTCTTTGCTTGTGTGTGCGCGTCTTGTCTCTCTCTGTATCACTGTGTGACGTCTGTGGTGCTGGTCTGTTTCTCTTCTCGCCTGCCCCCACTCCTACGCTTGTGTTTGTGGGCGGCTCCACCGTCGCACACGTCGATCACATTTCCCCCCTTTTCTCTTCTTCTTCTTTTTCCTTTTCTTTACTGGTTCGCCCGCTACGTGACGTTCACGTCCTCGTTTCATTGTCGCTGTGTTTTTACTTTTGTTTTTGATTTCCCTCTTTTTTTTTTTGTTTTCTTCGCTTCTGTTTCTCTCTTCTCTCTTCTCTCCCCTTTCCCCATATCTTCGCTGTTACTTTCGTCCTTGCCGCACCCACGCGAGTGTTGTTGTCGCCGCCGCCGCGTGCAATCCCCCATCTTTGTCCCTCTCTTTTTCTCTCTCTCTCTCTCTCTCTCTCTGCCTGGCGCGGGATCGTCATCTCGCTAGATTTTCTTGCGATTGGGAGGCCCCTCCCCTCCTCTACCTTTCGCTCCCTCCTTTCATCTGTGAAGGCTGTGTGTGTGTCTCTCTCTGTTGGTGTGAGTGCGTGTATCGTGGTTCTGTCTCTCTCTCTCTCCGCTTCTGCTCCTCCTTCTTTTCTTCTTCTTTTTTTTCCCCCCTTTTCCCCTGTTTCGGCCGCCCCCCCTTCTTTCTCTCTCTCTCTCTCCGTTGGGTCGACGCTGTTCTCTCCGGGGACTACCTCGCACTACTCCCTTCTTTCATCTCCCCTCTTCTTCACCCTCTTCCCCCCCTCCAGCCACCACTGCTGTGTGTCTCCCGCGTGTGCACATCTCCTGCTCCTTTTTTTTTTTTTCTTTTGCGCTCTCACGTTGTTTCTTTTCTTTTGTTGTCTTGCTCGTCAAATTGAGGTACGCAGCGTCTTTCTTCTTTGGCGACCGCCTTCCAGTCGTCCTCCCTCCCCCCTGACTCTCTCTCCCCCGTTTCACACACACACACTCTTTCTTCTCCTTGACGCCGCCGATTCTGTGCATAGCTGGACGGTTACCCCGCTGTTTTTTTTTTTTTCTCTCGCTTCTCTAGTTTTTTTTTTTTCGGCTTCAACTCCTCCTTGTGTGGTCGTTCAGCGACCCTCCCCACACTGTCACTCTCTCTCTCCGTGAGTTAGTGAGTCTCTGTCTCTCTCTCTGCTCCCTCTGCTCTCTCTGCTCTCTCCGCTGGTGCCACTACGCTGGCGGTGGTGTTTGCCTTTAATTCTCCCCCCCTTTTTTTTTTTACCTTCCTTCCGTGTTCTGTGTTGGTGTCGCTGTCCAGGAGGCGTCCAGCGGTGTGCGCTTGTTGCCTCACCCTCCACTCTCCCTTCACTGTACAAACACATAGAAGAGAAAGCGGGAGAGAGACTGAGTGTAGCGGCTGCGGCAGTGAACAGAGTGAGGGAGAACGAGAGGACAGCAACATTTTACAGGGCCTTTCATTTTGTGTTGTCCTCACTCACCTTAAGCAGAGCGAGGGAGAGAGAGAGCCCGTCGGAGGCATTGGTGAACTTGTGTTTCAATCGTGTGTGTGTGTGCACAGGAGGTGTTTGTAGTCCCCCCGAGCTTTGCTGCTCTTGCGACTCGCGTCCGGTCGCGTTTTTGATTCTGTCATTGTTGTTTACAGGGTTTTTTTTTTCTCTCAGTGTTGCTGTCTCTGGTCTCTCTTTTCTTTCTTTTTTTTTTTACTCGTGCTTTTTTTCTTCGCTTTTTTTTTTTTTTTAACGTCTTCGGCGGTGTTGGCGCTTAACGAGAGAGAGAGGGAGAGACAGCAGGTGATCTATGTAGGCTGGTGTGCACCTCTGTCTCTCTCCCTCGCACACGTGTGTCTGCGTATCTCTCCATCTGCGTGTGCGCCGTTAGGCTGGCGTGCAGCAGTCTTTCTCTTTTGGTGTGCTGTGTTCTTTTTGACTCTTTCCACCCGCACTTGTGCAGCCGTTGCCGTGTGTGTGTGTGTGTGTGTGTCTCCTGATACAGGGGAACAATACAAATTTGCGTCGCTTCTTGTCTTGCACGTGTCTAGCCTCTCTTCTCTATTGAGCTTTCTCTTCCGCGCGCACCCTTTTCCACTCCTTTTTTTTTTTTCCAGTCTGTGTAGTCGCATCATTTGGTCTTCTGGCGTGTACTTTCTCTGTTCTCCTCCCTCACCATCTGCCCGTGCATCACGGAGCACACACACACACACCACACTCACACACTTTCTCTGTGTCCTTGGTGTCCTGTGGTTTTTTTTTTTTTTTTGTTATTGTCTCTTCTACCTTCACCGCGTTGATTGTGGATACTGTGTCTTCGTCACACACACACACACAAACGCATATTTAGAGGCGCTGGTACAGACACGTTTTGTTCTCACGACGACGCACGTGTGGTCGCACGACACTGTGTCGCCTGCCCTGCCTTCTCCTTCTTCACCGTGCGGCACCGTTGGACCGCACGGCACCATGATGGCGAGCGGCGATTACACGTACATCAACGACCTCGACGATGGCGGTCCGGCCACCGCTGTGATGCGGCGTCACGAGCAGAGCAGCTCCCCTCTCGTCGCCATCACGCAAGACAGCGTCAGTGGGTCGCAGTCGCACTACGACTACCTAGACGGGTCACTCGCAGACAGCCGCGCCAGCAACCACTGCGGCGTGGTAGAGGAGGAGGAGGAGGACGTGCCGGCGGCCTTGACGCTCCAGGACTTCGTCGACGTTGATGGAAGCAACTTGGCGAGCGTGATGTCGGAGAGCAACTCCGTCTTCGACATCGGTGCCGGTGAGGCACTGACGCAGACGCAGACCCCAAGCGTCGCGAGTCAGTCCGTGAGCGGAGCCGACTTCGACACACTGCCCATCGCGCCGATGGCCAAGCGGCCCATCGAGGCACCCGCGGCGGCCACGGAGCTCGTGTCGGCGTCTACGCCCCGCAGAAGCTCCGGCAACGGCACCGTCGCCGCCGTGCGCCGTCCTGTTCTGAGCATCAACACCGCCACCGAGCCGCGTCAGTCCGCGACACCATTCAAGGACTACGAGATCTTCACCGGCACGTCGAGTCCCGCGACCAGGCAGAACAGCCACGCCGTCAACTTCAACGGCAGCACCAGCGGCGTCAGCAGCGACATCCATTCCAGGCCCGCGAGGGACACCGCCAACGGCCACCATCGTTCCACTGGCACCCCGGCGCTGGCCGGGGGGTCTGGTAGGGCAGGGGCGGCGGCCGTCACCACCCCCGGGCACGCGTCCAAGGCGGTGCCGGCGTCATCGCCGCTGGCCGGCGTCGGCGCCCCCACGGGGGCCACCCGTCCCCTGGCACCACCCGCGCCGCCGCCGCTGCACGCTGTGGCACACGCGGTTAGCGGCCCGCACGATGGCGAGGGCTTCAGCTTTGGCATCGACACCTTCTTGCACGGCAACCAGCTGGGGTTCGGCCGCCAGCCCTCCTTCAAGCGCCTCTCCCCCACCGCACAGAGCGAGTCCAAGAGGCCGTACTTCCTCCAGCGGTGCGAGGACGCCACCACTACCGCCTCGAGCGGTGTGACGGCAGGCGCAGGCGCAGGCGCAGGCGCAGGGACAGCGGTGGTGGGCCGGGGCACGGGCAGGGGGGGAGTCAGCCCGGCGGCAGACCGGAACGCAGAGGCGTTCAGCACCTGGCTCGAGGCTCTGGAGCCGAAGGTGGAGACCGGCCTCTCCACCACGTCGCGCACGGGCTTGGGTGCCACGTACCCGGCGTCCACCCTCGGCGAGAACTTCAAGCGGGAGGTGGACGTCCTCATGAAGAACCTCTTAGGCGACTACGATGTGTTGGCCGGCGCCGCTGCCGCTGCTGCTGCTGCGACGGCGCCACTGCCGCCGGGCAGCCGATCTGCCTCGGGTGTCTCGCCGATGCCGCAGGGCGCCGGCGGCGGCACCGGCGCCACGAATGGCTACGTCGATGGCATGGCGACGGAGCTCGCCGTGCGTCCGGCCGGCCCCGGCGACTCTCACCCGCCCGAACTTGACACCTACTGGGGAGACGTCCGCAATGTCACCCCGCCGCCGAGGCTGCCCGCCACGACAACCGGGCTGGCGAAGCCGCGACCGAAGGTGGCTAGCGGTGGTGCGACCCGCACCGCTCTCCCCGGCGCCTCCGCGCCTGTGGCGCCAGCGCCAGCAGCGACGGTGACCACCGCCACGACGAGCGGTAGCGGCGCTGCCAGCGGAGGGAAGAGAAGAGGCGGCACGGGCACAGCCCCGTCGCGCACAGACGATGCTGCAACCCCGTCACCGCCGCCACCGCCGGTGTCCGGTGATGCGACGACTCGCCGCCGCCGCATCTGGAGCACGTCCCTCGGTTCCCAGAGTGTCCACGGCCACGGTCCCGCTGCCGTGTACGGCGACGTGGTGCCGGACCCGGCCGCCACAGCCGCCCCCACCTCTACCAGCGCTGCTACTGCTACTGCCGCTGCCGCTGCCGCTGCCGCTGCTGCTTCAGCTGCGGGGCGGTCGGTCGCCCGAACCTCTGTGTCCGGCACGTCGCAGCCCGTCGTGGCGATGCCGCGAGCGCCACCACGCACCTCCACCACCTCAGCCGCAGTTGGCGACGCGGCGGCGGCGGCAGCGACGGTGGCGGCGGCGACGGCGAAGTCGGCCACCGCAAAGCCAAGCACGGCTGTCGCCCCTGCCACGCCAGCGTCCACCGGTGGCACCAGCGGCCGCGCCGGCGAGCGCGCCTCCCCCTGCAGCACCACCCCGTACCCCTACATGGATGAGGACCTTCTAGCAGGTGGGTACATGACCAGTCCGCCGCCGCTGATAGACTCGACGCGGCCGGGCAACGCCAGTGTCGTGCCCGCGTCGCGCAGCACTGCGCCTGCGGCGACGCGGCGGTCGTGTTCGCCGGACGCGAAGGAGACGGCGAGGCGCGGAAGCAGCGGTGGCGACGGTGGCGACGGTGGCGGCGCCGCCTCCACCTCCACCACCACGCGTGGCCGCCGCGCCTCGCTCGTCGACGGGCACATCGGCGCGTCTCAGCAGCAGCAGCAACAGCAGCAACGACCGCAGCTGCTTCAGCAGAAGCTGCACCCGTCGTGGCACAATCTCCCTCACGGGAACGGAGTCGGCAAGGCATCGACCGACGCCGCCGCCGCACCACCGGCCGCGGGCTGGAGCAACCCGTACGGCCGCGCTGTCAGCGCCTCCCCGACGGCGGAGTCGACAGCGGCGGTGCCGTCGCCGAACGCGCAGGCCGCGCACAGCCGCGGTCACGGCGATCACACGCTGGAGGAGGCGGATGAGACGTTCCTGAGTCTTGATGTGGGCGGCGCGGATGACGGGCTCACGGAGGGCGGCGCTCCACGCGTGAACGCGCTCCCGCTGCCCATCTTCCTCAGCAGCAACAACAGTGATGTGCGGCAGGGGCTGACCACCTCGTACGGAACCGCCGGTGCTGGCGCCACGAGCGGCCACTTGGACCATCTTCGCAAGAGCGGCAGTGCGGCGGCGGCGGCGGCGGCGACGACAGCGGGCGAGCCTCGTCGGGCCGCGCGGCGGCAAAGCGCGGTGGCGGCGGCGGCCGTCGATCCCACGGTGCTCCACAAGGAGCGCTCACCCAGCCAGAACCGGCGCCAGTCCGTGAGCCTGTTGGCGTCTGGCAGCCGCCTCGACTCGGAGGATATCACGATGACCGCGGCCGGCGAGCACAGCAGCATGGCCGTGACGCCGCAGCGGCGTCGGCTCACGGAGTTCCGACAAGGGGACTACATGATGCCCGCCTCCTTCTCCAAACTGCGCTACTCGGCCACCAACGCCGAAGATTCGCATACCGAGGTGACGCGGCAGCGCGACCGCGACCGGCAGGCGCAGAAGGCGAACGAGGAGCGGCGGCAGCGCATCCAGGCCTTCATGGCGAGGCGGAAGGCCGAGAAGGAGCTGGAGGAGCAGCGGCGCGGCCAGGCGTTGGAGCGGGAGCGGCAGTTGGAGTCCTACCGCGAGGCACAGGAGCGGCAGCGCATTGTGAAGGCCACGCCACGCCTGGAGGCGTCCGGCACGGTGGGGAGCGGGCTGAACGCCATCAAGGCGTCGAACCGCTTGCGAAAGTCGTCGCCGCAGCCACAGCAGCGTGAGCGCCCCTCGCATCCGGCGGCCCCCGCCGCCCACCACAGCACCGGGGCGGCCGTCGTCGCGGCCGTCACGCCTGGCGCGGCCCCGTCAGAGGTCCCCGCCGCCTCTGTGGTCACCCCGGACGCTGTCTCCTCGGTGCGACGGCGCAAGGGCCACGGCACGCCGGCCAAGACTAACGTGCGTGCGGTGGTGGTGTTCACAGACAGCACAGGCGGTGTGGCGAGGGACACGTCGGCGGCACCGCCGCACGCTGGCGCCACCGTGACGATGGAGCTGAGCGAGGGCAGTGGCTCGCTCAAGGTGCAGCAGCCGCAGGAGCGCACCCGCTTCTTCACCGTGGACGAGTTCTTGCGCGTCCAAGACGCTGCGGCGAGCGTCGCGGCAGCTGCTGATCAGCGGCCCGCCAACTGGCGTAGCGGCGGCGGCGGCGGTGGTGCTGCAGCGACGGCGACCAGCGTGGCGGCATCCAACGGTGTGGTGTTGCCACGGCGCTTGTCGTCGCTGACGCTGACGGAGATGAACCGCAAATTCCTGGCTGGCGTGAACGTGGCGCTGCTGCTGGCGTGCACCGAGTCGGCGCGTCATGCGTCTCTCGCGGCGGTGCGCGAGGTGGTGGAGGGGGTTCTCTCGCACATGCCGCCGCAGGGCAAACTCTTCGCCTCCGTCGCGTTTGTCGCCAACGGCAGCACGCAGGATCTGCTGAACGACCCCGACCGCGCCGTGCGCTCGACCTTCTCCACCTCGCCGCTCTTCGGTCCCACGCTGGACGGCGTCACCTACGTGACGGTGACTGGGTTGGGCCACCTGTCGACGCTCGTGGCGGACGCGTACAAGCGCTGCGACCCGGCGGGTCCGTCCTCGTCGTCGACGCACAGCAGCGCTGGTCTGTTGGTGGTGTCGCTGCTGTTGAAGCAGCAGCGCGGCAGCGACGTCATCCTGTCCTCGTACCTGATCACGGACGCAGGGTGCGACGGCGGTACCTACGTGGCCGTCGTGCGCAAGGCGCAGCACACCCCGTTCGCGCTCTTCCACGCCGCCCTCGGCGGACCGACGCTGACGACGGCTCTCATGTCCGTCGACGCCGGCGACACGTCGGCGGTGGTGCCGCTCCTGAACGTGCAGCACCGCCTCTCCACCGTTGTGAACAAGCCATGTCACGTGGGTAGTGTGCAGCGCTTTGTGGAGCTGGCGCAGCGCGAGCTGGAGAGCCGCACCGAGGACGAGAGCAGTGGAAAGCGGCGCAACTCGTGCTCCACCGTGACCACCGTTGCATCTGGACGGCGCCGCAACAGCATCAGCATCACCAGCAACACCAGTGGTGCGAGCAGCATCACGAGCCGACCCCCCTCGTCGAACGGGCACCGCGGGTCAAAGCCGCCGCCGCCAACGCAGCAGCAGCAGCAGAGCACACGTGTGCTGCTGCACAAGCGCCTTGTCGAACAGGTAGCGACGGCGCGCAGCATTCTTAGAGACCCGGCCACCTTCCACCCCAAGGCGACGCGTGAGCGCCGCCCCAGTGCACTCTCGGCATCAGCACCGTCGTCGGCGTCTGTGGGGCCGCCGCTGTCTGTGGCCACCGCCCCGCGGGAGCAGCGGCGCAGCGTCGATGCGGGTGCGATACTGCCCTTGGTGCTAACGCCGCCGTCGCGCAAGCCGTTGACAGCACACCGCCCCCCTGCGCTGGCCGCCGCCGCGCCGGCCACCACAGACGCCGCCGCTGCCGCTGGTGGAGTTACACTGCCGTCCATCTCGCCGGCGTGTGTCACGCCGCCCCGCAGCGCGGCCATCTCGGCGACGGAGCCGCAGATGTTGTCCCCCTCCGTGGCGGCGTCTCTGTCGCAGCCACTCATGGTGCCCGCGACACGTCGTCCCAGCGACGCCCCACCCGACCCGTCCGCGATGACCGTCGCCGCCAAGACGCCGCTGTCGCCGGCGGCCGCCCGCGCCCCCCCACCCATCGCGCGCTTCCGCCCCCTCCAGCAGCACGGGAACTCATCGCCGATGGCCGTCGGCAGGCAGAGCAGCACTAGCATCTCCGTTAGCGCCGAGTACGTGCGCCGCGGCGCCGACGGCGCGGCAGCCCCGCACACGACGGGCTTCATGAACCTCGAGGATGCGGGGGAGAGCACCTCTGCGTCTGTGGGGAGCCGCAGCGACGCCGCTGGCGCGGCGGCGCAGAAGAGTGGCGACCGGGGGGAGTCGCAGCGGGATATGCCAACGCGCCCAGCGAGCACCGCGGCGTCCAGGCCCGCGCCAGGACGTCGCAGCGCCCCCAGCGAGGGCGAGACGAGCGGGCGTGGTCATCACGCGTCGTTGGACGGGGCGGGCGGCGCGGCGGCCGGTGCCGGGCCGACGCAGCGGCCGCTCTTCGTGCCTCCAAGCGTGGCGGGTCGCGGCGTCGGCTCGAGCCGGCGGGGCCTGCAGGCCGCCCCGACGCGGATCGGCTCCAACGGCCCGCAGTGGCCCAGCATCCCCGCCATGGACACCGGCGACATTCCCACCGTCCAGAGCGTCGGCTCCGTCGACTCGTCCTTCGCGCACGACGTGTCCGTGTCGGCGCGGCAGAGCTCGACGGCGTACGACGGCGAGAAGGCGCCGATCCCGGCCTCCACCAAGGTGCGCACCCTCGTCGTCGTCGACCCGCGCTGCCGCGAGACGTCGAACGTGACGTACGACAACACCATGGTGATCGCCACGACGGAGGATGACTTTGAGGAGTACGACGTGGACCAGGTGCGCGAGGTGTCGCCGATGCAGAAGGAGCCGATCCAGGCGGACCTGCTGACGGAGCTGTGCGACACGGTGCTGCTCGGGTGCAACGCGGCCATCCTCGGCGCCGACAGTCGCCCCACCGGCTTCTCGGCGATGGTGCTCAAGTCTGTCGTGCATACGATCTTCGCAGATATGAACCGCGAGGGCACCCACCGCAGCGGCCGCCTCAGCGCCTCCATCGTGAAGGTGAGAGGGGAGTCGGTCGTGGACCTGCTGAAGGACGGATCCGAGCCGCAGAAGCTGGTCATCGCCATCTCACCCCTCTTCGGCTCCTGCGTCCACGGCGTCACCTACGCGAACATCATGAGCTCGGCCGACTTCAACGCCACGATGGACACCGCCCTGCGCCGCGGCGCCGCGGACGACAACGGGCGCGGCTACGGCTTCGTTTTTTGCTCGCTGCTCTTCAAGCTGCAGCTGGAGGAGGAGGGGGACGTTCTTGTCTGCTCGCTGGTCGCTGCCTTCGCCGGCGAACACGTGGGGCTCTACACGTCCGTGCTGGACCGCAGCCCTCTCGTGCCGCGCGCGCTCTTCCACTACGCCCTCGGCGGCCCCAGCTACACCATCGCCCTGCTCGGCATCGGCAGCGAGGAGTCGCGTGCGAACCAGATGCTGCAGGTGCAGCGGCGCCTTGGTGAGATGAGCAACCGCGCGACGCACCCCGGCAGTGTCGCGAAGTTCGTGGCGGGCATCCGCAATGACCTGACGCCGAACTTGATCGCCAAGTACGAGCAGTCGCGCGACTCGGCGGAGCGGGCGGCGACGAAGGAGATGATTGAGCGGCTGGCCGAGATGGTGAGGGATGCCGACGCGCTTCTCCACGACTTTGACCATCACCAGCCGAAGGCCTACTTGCACGAGGGACAGGAGCGGCAGTCGGCGCCGCCGACGTCTGATGGCGCTGCTGGTGCTGCTGTCGGTGCTGCTGTCGGTGGTGCTGGCACGAGAGCTGGCGGGGGTGCTGGTGCTGGTGCTGCTGGGGCTGCTGCGGTGAGGTCGTCCTCCGGCGCCGGTGCATCGCGGTACCCTGGCCCCTCCAACACAGAGGACGGCCCCACCGCGCCAAACGGCGGCGCGGCTGCCACGGCGCCGGCCCCGAGCCGCCCCGCGGCGCAGCGTGCGCTGCCCAGCATCACGGCCGTGAACCCAGAGAGCGAGGGCGACCGCATCCCGGCACTGGTGTGCTACGAGCAAGTGTTGATGGGCGCCGGCTCGGTGGCGGTGCAGGGCAACTCCATTCTGTGCACCAGCCAAGGCGGAATGCGGTACGACAGCGACGAGGTGATCGTGTGCGACGAGGCGCACCGCTCGCTGTCGTCGAAGCTGATGGACCAGCTCGTGTCCAAGTTCCTCGCCGGCTACCACACGGGCCTGCTGGCTGCCGATAGCAGCTACAGCGCCTTCACGCCGCTCATGCTGCGCCGCATCGCCAACAGCGTCCTCGACGCCGTTCTGGGCCGCGAGGCCGGGATGCGCGAAGGCTCGACGTCGTCCAACAGCTTCAAGCCACCGACGGTGTCGGGTGAGCTGCATGTGTCCATCGCGCTCATCAAGGACGAGGTGACCGCCGACCTGCTACCCGTCGACGTGGACGCGACGTACCACCGCTTCGAGATGGAGCACACCCCCCTTCACGGGCCGCGCCTCGTCGGCGTAACATCGCACCAAGTGTCCACCCCGCAGGACTTCGACCACTTCCTCGCTGTTGCAATCGACAACGCCGACCCGGCGCTGCAGTCGGCCGACCCGGGCATCATGGTTGTCTCCCTCACCCTGACGCAGCGTGTGACGAAGCCGGTGGAGGACGTGCTGGTCTCGTCGCTCTTGTGCACCGCCGTCTTCGACGCCGTCCACCACTACGAGCGCGTGCTGGAGGGCAACGCGAGTGAGCCGCTCGAGCTGTTTCGAAACATCCTCCGCGGCCCGTGCTTCTCCGTGGCGCTCTTCGGCATCAGCGACGAGGAGGAGGACCCTGGCAAGCTTCTCCGCGCGCTGCACGGCATCACGCAGGTCCGCAATCGCCCCCCGTCCGTGAACAGCGTTGCGCGCCACATTCGTGAGCTGCAGCGTGGTGTGGTGACCCTGCGCGAGCGCATGACAACATCGTCCAACGACGAGGAGAAGGACTACATTCTCAGTCGCGTCAAGGTAGCGGAGCACCTCCTTGCCGAGGCGGAGGCGCTGCGGCGCAATCCTCTCTCTACCGAGGCGCGTGCCTTTGTGCCCCTCGGCGCAGCGCCAAACCTGCGTACGTAAGGACACGCTGCAACGCGCGCTCCTCCGCACTCTCTTGCCACCCCCCCCCTCTCCTCCTCTGCGCCCAAGTGTGTGTGTGCGTGTGTATTGGCGTCTCACCGTGCCGCTCCGTCTCGACGGCTCCTTGACGCACCGCCTTCCCCCCCCCCCCACCTCAATGTTCTGCCACCGAGGAACCCCTCGCCCGCTCCCTACCCCAAATCTCCTTTGTTTATCACGTACTGTGCTCTCTTTCTCTTCCCCTCCCACCACCCCCCCTCTTGTGGATGTGTATACAACTCCGGAGAGGGGTGTGTGTGCCCATGTGTGTATCAGCGTGTGTGTGTGTGTGTATTTGTATGTGCGTGTGAGAGAGAGAGTTGTGGCTGCGCCGTGCGCCATACACTCTATCTCTCTCGTTTCTTGCGTCGTTGCTGCAGCTGTGTCATTCCCTGCTTCTCGTAGACGGCCGTGAAAGACACGCCTCCGAGCTGCGACGCCCCCTTTTGATCCTGCTGTGGTGATGTGGGTGTCTGACCCACACATACCTCAACACACACACACATACACACACACGCTCACGTCTGTCCCTCTCTTTCTCAGTCTCTACCACTCAACAAAAAACAAACAAACAAACAAACAAAAAGAATGCCACAAAAGGCGAATTACCGTAGATGTCACGGTGCGACGTCGTGGGGAAGGGGAGGGGGTGCGTGCGCGAGCGACGACGGCGAGGGCGGTCCTTCACCTCCTCAGCTTTCCGTTGCTGTGTGCCGACACGCCAACGGCGTGGCCCCTCTCCTCTTCTTCTTCCTCTGAGCTCGACCGAACATCGCTACCGTCATCTCGTCCCCACCTTCCTCCACTTTCTTTTCCCATCTGTGCTGCGTGCTTCCATGTTTACGCCCACCTTCTCACACATTTACACACACACACACACACACACCAAAGGGGGCATGTTTGTGCACCCCGACAGCACCATCTTCCAGGACATATCAGCTTGTGTCTCCTTCAATCTCTCTCTACCTCTATCTCTGTCTCGACTTGGTGCGCCGCTGTCACTTCGCCATCTCTGTCGTTCATCTCCTTTCGCACTCTGCTCTGACGCGTGCTGGAGCGGGCAAGAGACAGCGAGGCGAGTAAACGGCGAGCAGAGCCTCGCTCTCTCTCTGCGCGCGTGCGTGCGTGTGGGTAGGTCGCATCATACTGCGCTCGCATCCCCCCTCAGCCACCTCCCTCCCTCAGCCACCACCTCCTTCTTCTTCTTTGTTTTTTTTGTTGTTCCTCTTTCCTCTCCTCTCCTGCGCGAGCTCTCATTTGTACCGTTGACTCGTAGACGTTTCTGCGCGTGTGTGTGTATGTGTGTGTGTGTGCATGTGTAACTCTGTTGTTGTGTATAAGCGACTGTACGTGACGCTCTTTTTTTTTTTTTTCATTTCGATCCTGGAAGGCTCCTTTTTTTTGTTTCTTGTGAGCTGTTTTTGTTTTCGAACTCTTTGTCTTGTTTTTGTCGCGGCCACCGTTGGCGGCGGGTTTGTGTCCTTCTTTCTTTCCTTTTTTTTTCTTCTGCCGTGTTGGCGTTGGTGTCTCTCTCTCTCTCTTCCTCTTGTCTTCCACCAGTCCGCAGTGGACTGTGGTTAGGTGTGTGTTGCCACAGACACACAAACACAAACACACAAACACATTCAGTGGCTGGCTAGATCGACTGACGGTGGCTCCTTCCCCCCTTCCTTTGTCCTTCAGCCTTCTACCGCTGCTGTGCTGCATTCGCCCCCACTCTTCCTCTTCCACTTCCACTTCCTCTCTCTCTCTCTCTGCTCACGTGCGTCGATCAGAGTGGGTGCTCTGCTGCCTCCTCCTCCCTCCCCCCTCCTGAGAAGGTGGAGCCGTTTTAAACTCTTGCTACTTGTGTAAAGGCGAGCACTCCACCACGATACGGACCCACCATTTCTTTCTTTTTTTTTTTTTTCGCTCTCTCTCTCTTTTTTTTTCTCCAGCCCTGTTCTGTTGATTCTGTAGTTGCCTTCAACAGGCGCTTGCGTTGAAACCAGTGTCTCAGCGGCTCTGCGTCAAGTGACTGGCCCTCTCCCCCCCCCTCTCGCTCTCCCGTCTTTCTCTGTGAGTGTGTCGTCGAGGGCTCCTCATTTGTTTGCTGTTTTTGTTTTGGCGGTGTGTGTGTGCATTTGTGTGGTTTTTTTTTTTTGCATTTTTTTGTCTCTGACGGACACTGGCCAGCTGCTGTGCACCGCGACTGTGACTTGTGTGTGTACCTCTGCTCCCTCACTGTCTTCTTCTCCTTCAGTGTTTTTTTTTTTTTCTTTTGCGTTTCTCGACATCTCTTCGTGGTGTTGTTGGTGTCGTTGTCGTTCTCTCCCGTCTTTTTGTTATCTCTTGTGGCTCCAGTGTTGTTGACGTGGTTACCTGAATCTCGCTCTCGTCAGTGCGTACACCTTGCCGTGCACGCACATCTCTCTCTCTGTGAGTGTGCGCTAAGGAAGTGTGCGTTAGACATTGCTGAGTTTTTTTTTTCTTTTTCTTTTCTTTTCTTGTTGTTGTTGTTGTTGTTGTTGTCGCTTCCTCGAACTTCGCATCTGTTTCGGTATCGTGTGAAAAGAAGAAAAGAAAAAAAAAAAAACGCCGCCTCTTCCTCCTCTTTGTCATCTCCACGCTGATCTGCTTTTTGGGTTTTTTTTTTTTTTTTTGGTACCCGTTGCTGTTGTTTCTGTTACTGGTACCTTTGTGTGTTTTGATAGTTGTGTTTTGCGTTTGTGTGTGTGTGTGTCTCTCTCTCTCGCTCTGTGTCTTACTTTTCCAAATAGTGTTCCCTGGCATCTTGTGCGTGTCTCGCTCGTTGTTTGTTGGTTCCTGAGACCGCACTTCCTCCTCATCTCAACTCCCCTCCTCCCTCCACACGCAGACACAGACACACACAAACACACACGCACATCGAGTAGACTATCACCACCAAAAAAAAAAAGGGGGGGGGGTACGTGGCTCTTGTCATCGTCATCATCTCTCTCACACTTCTCTCTCTTGTACACCTCCTTACCCTCCTCCCCCCCCCTCCGTGTCAAGCCCCGTTTCTTTTTTTTTTTTACTTTTACTTCTCCTTGCCATCGCCGCCGCCTCTTCTCCTGTTGGTTTCTTCTTCCGAGTCGCACAATCGTTCGCACGTTCCCATCGCGCGTTCGCGCTTCTTCCGCTTCCTTCCTTTCTTTTTATTTTACTATTATTATTGGTTTACTTGTCTCTTTTTTTTTTTTTTCTTCTCTCCTTTCTTTCTCTCTCTAGTTTTGGGTGCGTGTATGTACGTGTGTGTGTGTCTCTCTCTCTGTCTCTGTTTCTGTCTCGCTGCTCCGACTACCTCTGAGGGGGGGAAAGGGTGCGCTCCTGCATCGAGCACGCCTCCGTGCACACTCCTCCCCATCCCACACACCCACACACGCACGGACACATCGAGGAGGCTCTGTGCTGGAGGCTCGCCATGTCTCTTTACGACTACAACTTCGACTACACAGATACCGGGCACTACGATTCTGGTGAGGGCAGCCCCGCCTCTGTGCACGCCAGCGGTGCCTCCGGCTGGCCTGCTGACGCTGCCGGGGGACACACCTCCACCTCCACCCCCACCGCAGCGACGTTGTGCGGTCGACTCGGTGCTGACGATGTTCACCGGCGCAGCCCGCAGCCGTGCGCGTTGCTGGCTGCTGCACCGCGCAGCTCCGCCACCGCCTCCCCGCCCCCTGCCTCGACCCTACTGCACGACGGTGAGGGTGATTACTTGACCGTCGACGAGGTGTGGGGAGCATGCATGACCGACAGCGCCACGGGGCACCCTAGCCGTGTGGTGGTCTCCGACGCTGCTGCGGCGACGGGGTACTGGTATGGCTCCTTCTCTAGCAGGAGTGGCGCATCGCCGGCGCCGCAGCGACGCGGCTCTGAGAGCGGCTGCGGCGCGGTGCGTGCCACGGCGGAGGAGACGCACAGGGTCGACACGGATGACGCAGGGGTCACGACAACAGCGGCGGAGAGTGCGAGCGCGGTGGAGGATGAGCAGCTGGGTGGTTTCTACTTTGACGGGATGCTGTCCATGATGCTGCAGTGCGGCGAGGCGATGCTCGCGGCTCGAGCGCGACGCGAGACGCTGCGCGTGGAGCGGCGACGCGAGGCGCTGCTGAACATGGTGCGCAGCTCAGCGAGAAGCACCGCGCCAGAAGAGGAGGAGGACAATCGCCACGATGACGGCGGCACCGCCGCCGCCGCCGCCGCGAGCTCCATCAATGTGGAGACGGCGACAGAGGCGCAGCTGCTGCGTCTGCTCGGTGCAGCCGACGTCAGCGAGCTCGGCGTGGTCAGTGACAGCAGCAGCAGCGACGACGACGTCGACGACTACGATGACGTCTTCAAGTCGAACAACGTCTCCTCCGGCGGCGCCTCCAGTACGTCGTCATCTCTTCGGCAGACAGAGGCGCTGACGGCGGCGCTGGATGGCTTCCAACGGGCGGTGCGCGGTACCACGACGCTGTCGCGCGCAGCGGAGGTGCTCACCGTGTCCGATGACAAGACCGCAAGCAGCCGCAGCGGAAGCTGCAGTCGCAGCCCCAGTGAGGCGGCGGAGGTGCTCAGCGCTGCCACCGGCGTCCGGCCGTACATGTTCCCCTCTTCTCTTGGCGAGAGCTTCGCGGAGTCCATCTTGAGCAGCGAGTCGGAGCGGCTGCGGCAGACGGTGGCCATGCCGCGGTTGACTCCCGCCACGCTCACGTCACTGCACCTCAACTACGGGGCTGCTAAAGCTGCAGCAGCAGCAGCAGCAGCAGCAGCACCACCCCCACCAGCTGTGGCAGCACCGCTACCGCACTGGGTGGCGCCGGCCCCGCCACTGCTGCAGTCCCAGCGAGGCGCATCGACGGCGCGACCGCGCTTGCGCGCCGACAAGGAGCGCCACCGCTCCCGCCGCGGCGTGTACGTTGCCATGGCTGCCGCCCCCGGCTCGCCGGCGGTGCCGCTGCAGCCGGTGACGGCAGCCGCGTCGCCGCTCCGCGACGTCAGCAACGCGGGCGGCGCCGACTCGTGTTACTCGCCGCTCAGGCAACCTCCGCCGACAGTGGCGGAGATGCTCCGGGCGAGCACCGCGCCTGCGCACCGGGTCCCCCCGCTTACGCTCCTGCTCACAGATGGGGACGCGGCACCCGCGATGAACGGCGCCTCGCTCTCGCACCAGCGCCAACGACGCGGCGACAGGGCCGGGGTGCAGTCGTGTGGCGGCACCCCCGGCGGTAGCTCGTCCCACGCCGCCGGGCCCAGGGGCTCCGGCGACGTTGCGTGTGTGGACGAGAGCGACTGGCGTGTGATGGAGCGGGTCACTGTCGTGCCCGCGCCGCAGCCCACGACGAGTCGCACCGTGCGTCACATGGCGGAGATGGTCGCAAGTGGCTACAGCGTGAGCCTCGTCTCTCTGCACTCCAGCGGCGCACCGCCGTCGTCCTTCACGGCGTGGGGCGCCGTCCTCCCCGAGTTCTTCACGGCCTACTTCCGCTGCCTGCGTGAGCGCACCATCGCCGCCCGCGCCGTCTCAACGAAGCTCTCCGTCGCTCTCGTCAAGTGTGACCTTTACCGGGACTTGCTGAGCGACGTCACCCGCTTCACCCCCGTGACGGTGCTCGGCACCCCGCTGCTCGGTGTGCGACTGGCGCGGCTGAGCACCGTGGCCGTCTCCACGCTCAGCGGGTGTGTGAGCGCGCTGCACGAGGCGCATGGGCGGCTCTCCCGCGACGACTACGCGAACGGCGGCCTCGTCGTCACCGTGACGGTGAAGCAGCAGGAGATGGATGAGGTGACGGGGGAGCAGCGGGACGTGCTGCTCTCCTCCTTCACCATGTTCGCCTCCACCCCAGAGGTCTGCGCGGACGCCATGGAGGCGGAGCGCCTCCCCGCCACCGGCGGCCTCCTCCTGCAGCTCTTCCGAGGCCCGGTGCAGTCCGCGGTGTCCGTGTCCACGTGCCACATGCGCGAGAGCGCGGCGGAGATGCTGCGCGCACTGGCGGTGCAGCGCGTGCTGCGGGGCCGTGACACACTGCCTCCACGGCCAGGCAGCATCTCAGCATGCCTGGCGCACATCCGCGTCGAGAGGCGCTACCTCGCCTCCGTGCTGGAGGCGTCCAAGGCATGTGCGGTGGGGCGACGGCGCACCTTGATGGAGGAGGCGGTGGCGAGGCGGATGAGCGCGATGGCGGCGACGGCGGCGCACGCGGAGAGGGTGGGCAGGCGGCCGCCCGCGCCGAGCACTCGCGCCGCGTTGACGTGGGAGGACAAGGCGTACGCTTCCGAGCGGCGTCAGCGCACTCGCCTGCGCTACGCGCTGCGCGCGCTGGCGTGTCTCGACAACGACTGCAAGGACGCTCTGGCGGCTCCAGTGTCGACTCTGCCGCCGATGTACTTGCTGACGCAGCGCTCCTCCACGGGTTCACATTGTAGCAGCAGCATCCACGTCAACGGCGGTGCCGGCGGCGTGGTGGACCGCGGTGACGGTGTCGAGGAGCCACGGCGGGCCTCGGACGGAGACGCGCTGGACAAGGTGAGCGAGGACAGCGACCGCGCGGCGGAGGAGGCGCTGCGGCGCTGCAGCGGGCTGGAGCCGCGGCGCATGGCCGAGAAGGAGCGGCGTAAGGCCGGCAAAGGTCGACATGGCAAGGACAGCTCTGCAGCCGCGCTGGCTGCGGTGGCGGCGTGGCGGGCGACGGCGCCGGAGGCGTGCCTCTTCGCGGGTGACGCGGCGTGCTGCACCGGCGGCGTGCAGCCGTTGTTTCGCGTCGCCGACCCATGGCTGGCGTCGGCCTTCAACCCCGTCTCCCACGGCAACGCCGCCGCCGCCGCCGCCGTGGCGGAGTCGCGTGCGGTGGAGACAGTGGTGTACCTCGAGGAACACAACCACGGCGGCGCTGGCGCGACGACTGCGGCGGCGGCGACGCCGTGCTGCATCGTCAACGGCCGCGCTCTTGGGTGCGCGAGCGCGGCGCCGCCGGCAGACGTGGCGCGGTTCACCGTGGACGAGTTGTGCGTCGTCCGCGGGGGCGGTGGTGCGACGTCGACAGCGGTTCGCTCCGCCTTCAGCGACTTCGTGGAGGGGCAGAACGTGTCCATCTGGAGCGTTGCGGCGGCGGGCGGTGGCGGGTGTGTGGTGACGCGTATGATGCGCTCCCCGCTCTGGGCGGCGATGCGCGACATGGTGGAGAGGGCCTTGCCCAACAGCGCCGCTGCCGCTGCCGCGCCGACGGGGCCGACGGCAGCCGCGCATGGCGGCACTTCAGCGCTTTACATGTCCGTCACGCAGCCGCTCTCCATTTACGGCGTCAAGGACCACCTGTGCAGGACAAGTGGGGCGGCGCTCTCCTTTGGTGGCGGTCCTCCCTCTACCGGGGTCGACTCTGCGCGCCTGAGCCACGGCGCCGCCCCCGGCGCCGGCACAGATGGGGTGATGGACTTCCGGGCGGCGTGGACGCCGGCGGGCCCTGTTGTGGCCGGTGCACGCTACGTGCCCATCACATCCGTGGCTCAGTTCCGGAGAGCGACTCGGGACTTGCCAGCGCATGTGCAGCGCGTCGCGTGCGAGCAGGGCACCGAGAGGCACGGTGGCACGCACGTGTTGGTGTCCTTCCTGCTGCGCCGCGTTACGCCGCCGCCGACGCCGCCGCGCAGCGCCGCCGGCCGGGCCACGGCGACGAGTCTGTCCTCGGATGACTCGGTGTTCGCGTCGTCCTCGCACGGTGACGCGACGGCGCCGCTCGACACGGTGTACTTCACCGCGGCGACGGTGCTGCTCTCCACCACGCCGCTGTTCTGGAGCAGCCTGCACAGGCACGACTACGTGCCACCGCAGCACCCGCTCAACGTCCTCCGCCCCACGTATCGGCACCGGGTCCTGAGTGTCGTGGACGTGGCGGCCACCGCGTTGGACTGCGCCGCCACCTTGCTTGCGGCGCAGCAGTCGGTGACTCAGCACGCGCGCTTCACCGCATGGCGCGTGCCCTGGTGCATGCAGTCGTATGCGACGTACCTGGCGCGGCACCGGGATGCGCTGAAGTGGTGCATTGACAATCTCGTTGCCTCTTCGGGCGCAGAGGCCTCCACGGACTACGGAGACCAGGCGATGGCGTCGCCGCTCTCAGCCAGCAACGGCGCCGCGGCGGCCCAGCGCTTCTACGTCGACCTCACCGGCCGCGATCTGCCGCCGTGGGTGCGACAGGTGCTTGCTGGCCGGCGCGTATCGCTGGGGCGTGTCGCCACCGCATGGCGGCAGGTCGGACTGATGCACTCCATCGCGGCGGACTTGGTGCTGGGTGGCGACACCCCCCAGAGCCCGTGGTCGCCGTCCGGCGGTGGCGGTGGCGCGTGCGTGCACCCGAGCGCGTTGATGGACGGCACAGTTCTGTACGACGTGACGGCACCGCCTCGGCTGCGCACGCACGCGCTGCTGGATGTGCTGCTGTCTGCCAATGCGGCGGCTGGCGCGGTCGAGAAGGAGGACAGCGGGCCGGCGGTGCCGATAGCGGCGAGTGGCGACAAAGACAAGACGGCGTCGCCACGGGGTAGCTCGGGCAATGGTGTCCGCGCCACCACCCCCGCGTCATCCTGCTCCATGCCGTCCCCGGCGCTGCTGCGTACCGCTGGCCACGTGATGACACTGCAGAGGCTGAATCGCGAGCGCGCCGCCGCCGCCGCCGCTGCTACTACTGCTGCTGTTGCTGCTGCTCCTGCCGCCGCCGCTGCTGCTCCTGCTGCTGCTGCTCCTTCTGCTGCTCCTTCTGCTGCTGCTGCCCCTTCAGCTGTTGGTGCGGCCAGCGGTGCTCGATGTCCACCTACACAGTTTTTGCACAGTCTGAGCACAGACCTGGACGGCAACGGCGGCGTGCGTGTCTCTGGCGCCGGTGAGACTGCCCCGGCTGCGGACACAGATGTTGTGGTGACCGCCGCCCCTCCCACACAGGGGCGGGTGCCGGTGCGTCCACTCGTTTGTGTGAGCGGCCACGGGTGCCCCGTCACCTCCACCCCCACCACCTTCTCGTCCGCGTCCCCCACTCTCCTGCCGGGCGGCGACGCCAGCCGGCGTGGAGGCGGTCGACGTTTCTCGCGTCCCGCCTCGGCCGAGCCGCTGTCGAGCAACGTGGCTCTGCACCACACCGGGGCCTGGTCCTCGACCCTCCTCCCGTCCCCTACGGTCACCAGCGCCCACGTCGGCGGCGCCGCCCAGCGCGGGTCTCCGCCGCTCGTGGAGGAGACGCCGCTGTCGAGGAATCGACCTCCTCCTCCTCCTCAGCAGTCGGCGCCGCCGCCGCCACTGCCGCAAGTGCCGGCGCCGCTGCCACAAGCGCCGCCGCGGTCCCACCTCGCCACGCTCGCCATGCCCGCCCCGCGCATCCTCCCCCAGCACCCTCGCCTGCCCGGCGACTCCTCCTTGTCCTCCACGCAGCTGCCCGGCATCTGCTCCCCAGCCCGCGTGCCGTCGTCGCCGGTGCAGCCGCCGCCTGCAACGCGGGAGAGCAGCTTGGGTCCACCGAGCTCGTCGCTTCATCGGACGCAGACAACGAGTCCGCGCGTGTCGGCGGATGCGCTGCATCGCCTCACCACGAGCTCGCCTCACCGGGCCGTGCGAACACCACCGTTGTGCAAACCAGCGTCGCAGCACCGGCGCTACAGCGCACCACATGACTCCAACGAGGTCGGTACGCTGCCACCGCCTCATGTTGGCCAGCCACGCACCGTGCAAGGGTCAGTGCCATAGCGCGACCGGCGTCGGCACACACACACACACACTTACAGAAATACACAAACACATGTACACACACACAGAGAGAGAGACACACGCAGACACGTTCACCGAGGTGTTGCGTGGTGATCTCTTGCTCTTTCAAATGACTGACGATGGTAGGAAGAGGAGGAATACGCGAATGTTCTGTTTCTTTTTTTTTGTTTTGTTTTTCAAGTTCTGTGGAGACGCAACAGCGACGTGCCGTCACGAGCGCTCCTCTCTCCAGAATTCTCTCTCTCTGTGTGTATGTGTGCCTCTGTTTCTTCCTCAGTGGCTGTTCCACTCGTTGCGTCTATCCATCGGGTGGTGGTGGTGGTCACACACACTGTGTTTTGCTGGCGGTGGGACACACACACACACGCGCCTTTCTCTCTTTCCCTTTATTTTGTTGGCTAAGGCACCTCTGCGTGGCTGTCTCTGTCCTGGACATCGAAGCTGTTCTCTTCGTGTTCTCTCGCTCCCTCTTCCTCTCTACCCGTACGCGCGCTACGTTACCATCAATTCACAAACAGAGACACACACACACACACACACACACGCATACACAAACACACACAGAGACGGATGCGTGAGTCGTGTGTGTGTGTGTGTGTGTGTGTAGGGATGGAGGGAGGGCCGATCCAGTCGAAGCAAACAGCCCCTCCCCCTCCTCCGTTTGAGATGACGTGTTCCAGAACAGGTTGCGCTCCATCACCGCGCGAAGATGTGTCGTAGCGCATCCATTGGCGCTCTCCATCACACCCGCGCTCTCGCTCGCCCTGTCGTCTTCTCTGTACACCTCGTCTGCCTCGTCCTGTACTTTCACGTCTTGTTTTGATTACCGTGGGGACACCACACACACACACACACACACTTCTACGCACACGTCTACGCCGAGGAAAAGTGGTGCGCTGTCACGCGCACTCGTCGTTGTTGTTGTGGTTGTTGTGTCGAAGTGCTCGACGCTACACATTACACGCACATAAACACACACACACACACACATCCGCATAGGTCCCCCCCCTCACACACACAAGGAGAGTTGGGCACAAACGAAGTCTCGTCGCACGCGAGCTGAGCAACGAGAGAATCAAAAGAAAAAACCAAAGAAAGCAACAAAGAAAAAGAAACACACACACACCTACAGACACAAACTCCCCCTTCACCCTCCCTCCCTCCCTCCCTCCACATATCACTCCCCACTCGACACGGTGCGAGGCTCTCCACCTCCCTTCATCCTCCTCTCACCTTCGGCCCTTTCCTCTGCGCTCGCCGCCACCTCGAGCGCTGCTGCGTCGTGTGCACCCCTCGGCGTCAGTGAGCACCCAGTCATTCAGCTCCTCCCTGACCCCCCTCCCCTCCACTACGCCCACCTCGCTCGTATCGTCCACTGCTCTGCTTTCTTTCTTTCTCTCTCCCTCTCTCCCCCCACTTCTCACTGACTCGCTCTCTGTCAGCTCGGACATCCACCTTCTCCTTTGTTGGTTCGAGGGTTTCTGTCATTTGTGTGCGTGTGTGTGTCGTTGCGTGTGTCTCTGTCTGTGTGTGTTCGTGTTCGTGAACGTGTGTCGAGTGCTTGCATCATCCGACGGCGTGTGTCGCCTCCCTTTCTCTTTTCCGTTTCTCTCTCTCTGTCTCCTCTGCTCATCGTCTTCTTTTTTTTTTTTTTTTTCGTCTTCTTCTTCTTCAACCTCTCTTCGCTCCCCACCTCTCCCGAGCAGAGCGCACGCCTGCCCCCGTCCGCCCTCCCCTCCTTCCGCGCCTCCTCGTCGCTCCTCCCCAGCGCACGACGTCTCTGTCTCACTGAACCTCCACCACCGCTTCTACACAGCAGCGGCAAGCCTGTTTGCTGAGGGGGGAGAGGGGAAAGAGGGAAGTTGCACCGACGCAGAAGCGTGGTGTCACTCCCTAACTAAACACACACACACACACACACACACATACACATCAAAGCAAGCGCTCCGTGTGCGTGTGATATCGTCTGAAGGACGTGTAGAAGAGGGCGAGAAGTGGCCGCATCATCATCATCATCATCATCGACGGTGAGTGCAACGGTAGTGCCACCTCCTAACGGCCCTGTGAAGGCAAGAAAAGCACAGGACCCATCTGACACTTCGACACACACACACACACACACATACATACACACATTCACACAATTGCTGATCATTGCCGAGACCGGGGGACCGGGGCAGGTACAGTGAGACTCTGGTGTTCAGCAGATTCCAGGTGGTCACGATCGGTGGAGCTACATTGTTGCCCTCATTGTTTTTTTTTTTTTTAGCGTGCTTCTCTTCACTTGGCTTGTTTGCTTCCCGCACACGCGGGTGTGAGCTTCTTTCCTTTTTTTTTTTTTCAGTGTCGCTTCGCTTACGTTCTCTGTCTCGCTCACTTTTTTTTTTTTCTGTTTGCTTGTGATTCCACCTGCGTTAGCGCGTGCGTGCGTGTTTGATCTTTCTCTGTCTCTCTCTCTCTGTCCGTCTCTCTCTGTCTGTTTGTCTCTCTCTCTCTCTGCCACATCGTGTTCTTCTGTGCTCCTTTTTTTTTTTTTTTGTAGCGCGTCGCACGCGCGTGTGCAGCGTATTATCTTCTCTGTGTTTTTTTTCCTTTTCCTTTTCGTTTTTTTTTTTCTCTGTTTGGTGGGGCGTCTTTCACAGAGCTCCTGCCGTTCCCTCTCCATCCTGCTCCCGCACGAAGCTTGACATACGCACGCAGCTGCAACCTCGACAGCACAGATACACTTACACACACACACACACACACGCGTCCTGGAACTGCCTCAACGAGGAGGAGAGCGCAACGTAGAAAGCACCGTTTTTTTTTTTTTTTCCTAGTCTGCACTTCGCTCTTCGTGTATCTCACGCGAAGGAGGACCCAACGGGTTACGTGACGGCCTCTTTGCCCCCCCACCCACACCCACGCATCTCCACTCCTTTCCTGTTGCGGGGTTTTTTTTTTTTTTCTGCTTTCCATCTTCCTGGCGCGTGCGAAGGTCTCGCTGTTCGCCACATCCACCTGCACGAACGTGCCCGCGTGTCTGTGTGTGTGTGTGTGTGTGGCTGTGTGATTGGGTGTCTCTGTTTCCGTCTGTGTCTGTGTGAAATTTCTTTTCTTCTGTTCACTGCTTGTGACCCTCCCTCTCTTCTCTCTTCCTGCCCAAGAGAGAAAGAGAGAGAGAAGGAAGACGTTGAGGCGTCAGTTGGCGGCGTTGCCGAGCCATCGTGTCGCGCGTCTCTCCCGACCTGCGTTGCTGAGGTGCAGTCCATCTTCTCCTAGATTGAGTGTGTGCGTGGGTGCGTGTGTGCGTGTGTCGTTGTGTGTGTGTGTGTGTAGACCGCTCGTGATTGTCAGCGAATCGTCGCACTGTTCCTGTTGAAAAAAAAAGGGACCGTACGGCGTTTTCAGACATTCACACACACATTCACACACATTCACACACACGCACACGCGCTCCATCATTTTTTTTTTTTTCACTGTGTCTGCGTCACTCCCGCTCCTCCGCTCTCTCTTTTTTTTTTCTTTTTTTTTTTGCGTTTCTGGCGTGCGTCGACTTGCGGTGGCGGTACCAGGACGGGTGTGTGCGCTCAACTTGGTGTATGATCGCCGCCTCCCTCTCCCCTTACCCCACGACCATCCTTCCGCCACCTCTTCTCTCACCCTATCTCCCCTCTCCCCCCCTCGTCCTCCGCCGGTGTCGTTGTTCTTCTCCTGGTAGATCTCTTCTCCACGTTTCTTTCCTCCCATCAAGCACACAAACACACACACACACTCTCTCTCTGTTTCTCACTGTGTCTCTTCTCGCTTCTTCTGTGTTCGCTTTTCATTTCCCCCCCTTTTTTTCTTTTGCTGTTGTTTGTCGATTGTGCTGCGTGTGAGTGATTTTTTTTTTTTTTTGTGTGTGTGTGTGTGTGTGTGTGTGTGTGTGTCTGTGTGTACTGGGATGCCCGCCGCCCACTCGACCACTTCACGACGCACGGCGTCGCCGTTCACAGCCGCACAGCATGGGTCGCTCATCACACCGCAGGACATCGTGGCGCCATCGTCGCCGGGGCTGCAGGCCGAGAGGGCAGCGCAGCAGCAGGACAGCATAAGCAGCCTGCGCCAAGGGAGTCGTCGACCCACCGGTGCCCCCAACGGGGCTCTCTACACCACGAGCGACGGGTACAGCATGCCGTGGCTTGGAGAGGAGGAGTCGGAGGAGGTGCGTCCAGCACTGCGGCCCCTTCAACCGCCGCCGATGGCACCGCACGCAGCACCACCGCTCACTGGGCTTCGCAATGGCCGCAGCGACGTCATAGGCTCCCCGCATGTGCGCTCCTCCGCCGCGGACAGCAGCTCGCCGCTCTCGGTGCTTCGACAGGACTCCGGCGCGCGCCCGGACCGGCGCCGGCGCTACTCGCTGGCGCTGCAGACCCCTCTGGCAGAGGCCGATGTCGCTGCAGCGCAGAGCACCTTCAGCGCGTTGCCAGCGCCGCAGCAGAGCGAGACGGGTGTCAGCAGCCGCAGCACCGCCCCCCTTACGTCGCGGGCGAGCAGCGGCGCTGACGGTGTCCGGCGTGCCGCGTCGTACGCTGGCGCACAGTCCTCCACCCCGACGTCGACATCGGCGTCGGCGCGCCAGCCCGTCCGAGGCCGCCTGGAGCCCCTCGCACGCGCCGTGAGCTGCGACGTGTGCCCTGCTCCCATCACCACGACAACTCCGGCGTCGCCGCCGCCGCTGCGGGCCGCGACCACGACGACGTTCGAGATGGCGTCGTCCGATGCGAAGGGGCTGTGCCCGGTGACCTCGGCCCCCACACACTTCACCGGCTCCCGCCACGCAGAGGGCGGCACCAGCGCGTCCTCGCTGCTGGCGCGCGACAAGGTGCTGTCGTCCAGCGGCGAGTCCCCGCGTGCGGTGCGGCAGCCGTCGTGGAAGGCGTCGGTGGTTGACTCCGTCCCCCCCACGATGACGGCGCATCGTGGTGGGTCGCAGGCGCCGGCGCAATCATCCACGTCCACGGCGCGCCTCAGCTCGTCCGCCGTCGCAGAGGACCGCGGCGCAGTGTCGCCGATGCACGGCAGGGCCCCGCCAGGCGCCGGCACATCAGGCGCCGCCACGGCCGCCCGTCCGACGACGAGTCGGAGCGGCAGCGAGGCCTTCTCGATGCACACGCTCGTGTCGCGGACGAAGAACGTGGACAACTTCGACTACGGTCTGCGAGCGCTCGGCTTCCCTGTGGAGGACTGCCGCCGCGTCTCCAAGGCCTCGGTGGGGCTGCCGGCACGCAGCAGCGGCAGTGGCGCCGACAGTTTTCTAATGGCCGCGTCCAACACGTCCGGCCACAAGACGCACAACCTGGGGAGCCCGGGCAGCACGGCGGCCGCCGCCAACGCAGCACAGCGCAGCACCGCATCCGGGAGAGCCGGTGGCGGCAGCAGCGGCTCGACCGGCGCGTCCTCGCTTCCGCCCCTCACGCGGAGGATCTCCGAGCTGCCCTCGACATCCTCCGGCGTCCGCGCCGGCTCGCCGTCGATGTTGTCGGGCCGCTCTGCCGCGCCGCACCGTGCGGACATCAGCGGCGTCACGGCCACGACGTCCTCGTCGCTTGCCCGGTCGCCGTCGTCGTCCGCGAGCGCCTCCGAGAGCGCCTCGACGACGCTCAATCCAGCAGCGGTGGTGATGCCCGCAACAGCGCCGGCCAACGGCGGGCCCTTCTCACCGGTCGCGGCCAGCCCACCGGGAGGCGGCGGTGGCGGCGCCGGCAGTGCGACTCGGCCACCCCGACGCGGCGTGGCGGGGTCCGCCTTCCCTGCTTCGGACAGCGCCGCCACGGCATCGCCGGTGGCGCCGCCCGCCCACACCGGCAGCACCGGCGTGCTCGTCTCTGCCTCCTTCCGCTCCATCGTGCTGCAACCGCGTCGTGTGCTCTACAACCTCGACGGCGTCTACGGCGACCTCACCCGCAGCTCCAGCAACGGGGCCGTCAACGCCTCCGCGCGCAGCAGCGGCAGCAGTGCCCCGCGTGGGAGCTTGTCGTCGAACGGGGCCACGGTCGCCGGCGGGAGCGCTGCGGTGCGCTCGATGGCGAAGACGTCGACCATGACGGACCGGTCGGACAGGGTGGAGGAGAGCGGCACGCCCGGCGTGGCGGAGGCGGAGGCGAGTGCGTGGGTCTCGACGACGCAGCGCGGCTTGGGATCGCCCCTGCAGCCGCTCGGCGCCGACGTCTTCCACGGCTACGGCGCACCAGCGTCGCTGCGCCAGAGCGACGACGGCGCCTCCTTCGGCGACTCGGACGCCGAGCCGAGCGCGATGAACCGACTGACCTCGCCGCGGCGCCTGCACCAGCTGCGCGGTGGGCCCGACAGCAGCGGCGGCGGCGACAGCGTGACGCTCGAGGGCTCCGTGGACGGCGGGGACGGGAGGCTGGCGCGGGGGGCGGGTGGCCGGCGCAGCTGGCGGCACGGCAGCGGCGGCGACGTCGGCGCCAGTCCCGAGGAGCGGCGAGCGCCATACGGGACGCACGATGTGTTCCTGCCCTTCGAGGACGGCATCGCCAGCGCTCCACGCGGCTTCAGCAGCCTCGTCCTCTCGTCCTTCCTGCGGCACGCGGGGTCCACGAGTACGCAGGGCACCGTGGGCGGGTCTCTCTCCGCCTCCACCTTCTCCAGCACGGCACCAGCGCTGCCGCCGCCGCCGCCGCACCGCTCCATCTTCGGCTCGACGTCCTCCCCGCCATCCTCCTCGACAGCCACCGCCATGATGACAAGCGATGGCGACCGCACGTGCGCCTTCTCCCACCACTCGCTCACGCAGACGCCGGCGTGCGGCGCCGCCGCGCCATCGCCGCGCCCTCCGACCACCACTCCTCCTTCTGCTGCTGCTGCTCCCGGTGCTGCTCGACCTGCCGGTGCCGTCGCTGGCGGTCTCACGGGGCACGCGCTGGAGCCGCCGGTACCGCGTCCCGGCGGTCGTGGCGGCCCACAACCACCATCCTCTGCCGCCGCGGTGGCCGCGACGGTGGCCCCGACGGCGAGGCACCGCGTACCGCTGCCGCCCAACGCGACCGAGGTGGCCGTAGCAGCGGCGGCGGCGGCGGCGGCGCCCTGGCCACCGCACGGCGGCGACGGTGGCGGCGCCGTCGAGACGCCGACGGACCTTGTGCGTGCCGGTGTGCTGCGATGGACGAAGCCGCGCCCCGCCGCAGAGACCGAGCAGGACGGCGAAGCCGCGAATGACGGTGACTTCAACGGCGCCGAGTACGCTGTTCCGCACCTGGACTCACCCACGGCCGATCAAGAGGGGGCCGATGCGCGAGGCTGGCGCACCGTGCGGGGGCTGACGGTGCTCGAACGCAGCGCGGCGGCGCCGACGACGGCAGCGGCGCGGGTGCTCGCCGTCGATGGCGGCTACACCGTGCGCGTGGTCCAGGGGGACCTGGTCGGCGACTGCGAGACGGACGAGTGTGTGGAAAGGTGTGCGGCGGCGGCTCTCGCGGGGAGCGCAGCGGATGCTGCTGGCTCGGCCACCCCCGCCGCTGTCGTCGGCGTCTCGCTGCCGTTGCCGTCGGTGCTGGTGGACGCGGCTGTGTCGCGGTTCATCGAGCACGGCGAGAACGCGATTGCCGTGGTGATGGACACGGCGGACGAGTTTGTGATGCACCGCGGTAGCAGCGCCGCGGCTGCACCGACGGAGACGCAGCCGCCACAGCGCGCAGGTGACCAGCCCCGCCGGGGCTCCGCGTCGCCGGCGGGCACCGGGGACGCGGCGGCGGTGGCGGTGGCAGTGTCCGAGTGCCCGAACGCGGGTGTGGCGCGTGCGATGTGTCAGCGTGTTGTCGAGGCCTTCCTCGCCTTCAAGGCGGCGCAGGCGACGGCGCACCCCGACTCGGTCGTTGATCTCAAGGTGGCTGCCGCGCTCGTGCCCGTGTCCCTGCTGGAGGAGGCAGCAGCAGCAGCACCGGTGCCGCCGTCGCTGTCGTCTTCGTCGTCGTCGCCGCCGCGCCTCGGCGAGCGTGGCATCTTCTACGACGTCGTCCACACCGCCACGACGCGTGACGGGTGCCGCCGCCCTCTCGAGGTGGCGACGTCGCCTGTGTTCGGCACGTGCCTGAACGAGTGTCAGTGGCTCGTCGTCGAGGACGAGTCGGACATCGTCGCCGTCTTCGAACTGGTGCGGTGTCTGCTGCGCGTGAAGCACTCGCTGCAGCACGGCTTCCTGTACATCCAGTTCCTCCACCAGTACTTCATCCCAGACGAGGTCGTCGTCGCCGTCGCCCCGCGCGTGGCGCGTCCCGCCGTGTCGCCCGCCTTCACACGGCGGCGCCTCGGCGCTGGAGTGCCAGACCCGCCGCGGCGTGGCGGCCGGCATGGCGACATCGTTGTGTCCTCCTTCACGATCGTCACCGCGCCGTACCCTCACGTCGTGGAGGCGATGCTGGACCAGCGCGCCGACACCCCGTGGCCCTTGCTGCGCTATGCCCTGGGCAAGGGCCCCTGCACTGTGCTGGCGGCCGTGAACGTGCACGAGGAGGATGCCGAGGCGGCCCACCCTCTCAGCGTTCTGCAGCGCTTGAAGGCGACGCAGCACCCGCGGCCGCGCCGCGGCAGCATGCGCGCCTACATCGCGGAGGAGCAGCACAAGATCGAGGATCTGAAGTGGCGGCTCGCCAACACGGCGGACGGCGACCCCGAGTCGCAAGCGACGATCAAGCGGTTGGCGGTGCTCATCTCGAAGCTAGAGTGCGGCGCCAAGGACGCGGAGGACTTCCTCGCCGACCCCGAGACGGTTCACGTCCCCGTGTACGTGGATGCACGCAAGCCCGTCCACCATGCCGCGTACACAGAGTTGCAGACGGCTCCGCCATCATCAGCGCACGCGGCCGTCGCGGCAACGGGTGTGCCGCAGGTGGTGGCGCTGGTGAAGGACTACTCTCCCACGTCCGGCTTCGTCGGCGTGGCGGGGTCGCCGAGGTCCAGGAAGGCGACGTCGTCGCGGTGGCTCGCCGGCCCACCGCCGGCGACAGCAGCAGCGGCGGCTGGCGGCACCGGCGCCGCGTCGGTGACGCTGACGGCGCAACTTTCTCTGACGCGCTCTGTGGACGTGCCGGTGAGCGAGATCGCCTCCCTCGCCGCGGCCAGCGGCGCCGACGTGGACGGGCAACGGTGCGCGGTGTGGCGCGGCGTCAGCGCGTGCTTGAACAGCGGCTTCAACGCCACCGTGGCGGTAGTGCAGGAGGCCGCCGAGGCCAAGTGCGCGTGGTCGCTGCAGGTGACGCTGGGGCTCGTCCATGGTGTCCTCAAGGACGCGTGGCAGCGCGGCGCCGCAGCCACCGAGCCATCTGCGGGGCTGTCGTCGCCACCGCGCGAGGTGGTGCGCGTGGCCGCGTCGGTGTACCACTGCAGCGGCGCGGCCGTCGCCGACTTGCTCCGCAGCTCGTCGACGAGCCGCATGACCACCGGCACCGCCGCCACAGGCATGGTCACCTTCACACCTGCAAAGGCGGCGGTGCGCCCCCTTGCCGGCGCCTGTGCACCGCTGAACGTGTCCGCGAAGCAGATCGGCTCTCTTGCGGAGCTGGAGGAGGTGCTGCGCGATGCGGTGGAGCGCCTGCGCGCGGCGCAGGCGGCGGCAGAGGGCGAGCCGGCTGGGGGCGGTGGTGGTGCTGCGCCAGACCGCCTTTCGCGTCAGTGCCTCCTCGCCCCCGGGTACACGGTGGTCAGCATCGACCTCACTCAGCGAATCAGCGGCGACCCCCGCCGCGCCGACGGGGCCGACGGGGCCGGCGGTGGCGGTGGTGGTGGCGGCGACGACGGCGACGACGTGTGGGTGAGCACGCTCACGGTGGTGAACCTCGGTGGCCACTGCGCACTGCTCTCGGAGGCGGTCAAGACTGCCGCCGCCGCCGCCACCACCACCGCTGCTGCTGCTGCTGCTGCTGCTGCTGTGGAGCCTGGCGAGGAGGAGCGCCGCGCGGCGTCGTCGGCTCCGCTCCGGCGGGTGGCCGCGGCGAAGGCGGAGTCGCCGCAGCCGCAGTCGCCGTCGCCGTCGGCGGCGCTGCTGATGCGCCTCCTGATGCACCGCCGCGGCATGGTTGTGTGCGCCGCGGCCCTACCGGCCAGACCAACACCGGAGGCCGTGGACGCACTGCTCGGCACGGTGCGGTGCTTCACAACACACGCGGCGCGGCCGGTCCCTGGCGCCGATGCGGATGCCGATGTGACGGCCGCATCTGCAGGGGCGGCTGCTGCACCGGCTCGCAGGAGCGTGCGGCAGCTCATTGCGCATCTACGAGCGGTGCTGCGGGTGTCTGAAGGCGCTGGCGGCCATGCGCTCGTCAACGTGCGTGACGCGGTGAAGCGCGCACTCGCGGTCCTGCGCGACCCGCGCAACGTCGCCTTGACGGCGTACCCCTTCACCTTGGCCGATGCCGAGGCGCTGGAGCTGCCGGCGGCATCGCCAGCGCTGCGCGTCGATGGCCCCACTGGCGAGTCGTCGAGCATCCACACCGGCGGCAGCGTCTCCACCATCGGCGGCGGCGGCAGCAGCAGTGCACCTGACCTCTCTGCGGATGCAGTGGGGAAGCAGTGGCAGCGCCAATCGCGGCCCACCGCGGCTGAGGAGGCGTCGTCGACCGCCGAGGCGGCTGGCGGCGTCGCTGCTCTCGACCGTCGTGCACGTGGCGCGCAGGTGTCGCTGTTTGGCCCACCGGCCGCGTACTACGGCATCCGCTACAACCGCAGCGAGGACCCGCTGCTGCTGCGGCGTGCGGTGACGGCGTCGCTCTGCCAGCCGGCTCGACTAGCGCGCCCGCGGCCCTCCGCGGCGGCCGCGCAAGCCGGCAGCACCGACGCAGGCGGGGTGAGAGGGGACGAGAGGGAGGAGGAGGACGAGGAAGAGGATGAGGAGGACGAGCAGGTGACGGTGCCGACGGTGCTGGTGCTCAACGCGGCGACCACCGGCGCCCATGTGAAGAGACACGGCACACAGGTGCGCATTCCCATCCCGGACGCGCCGACGCCGCAGTATCTGTCGCTCGGCGCTGACGAGCTCGTGAACATCAAGCCCACATCGATGGGGATGAAGAGCTCGCTGCTGATGCGGTCCGTGTCGTGCGTCGCGCGCGGGCGCACCGCCGCGCTCTTCATCTCCGACACGGAATCGTGCGACGCGACGTCGTCCATCGCGTGGCTCACGCTGCGCACCGTGATGGGTGGCATCTTCCAGTCTCTCAAGATGAGGGAGGTGGAGGCGGTGCGGCACTGCGCCGCGATGCGCGCGTTCTTGATCGAGGAGGACCAGCCGAACGCCTTCGCCGACCTGCTGGCGCCGCAGCTGACCCCAGCGCAGCCGCGGCAGCCGCTGACGCGGCTCAAGTACTCGCCCTTCTGCGGTCCTGTTCCAGCCGATGCGAAGGCGGTGCCCGTGAGGGACCTGCAGGATGTGAACATAGCGCTGGCCACTGTGCTGCACGGTGCTCGCATGGCCCGACAGTCGGCCACGACGGCCTCGGCGGAGCAGTTGCACGGCTGTATCGTGCTCCAGCTCACCTTCCACCAGTTCATCCCTGCCGCTGCGGGTGTGCCGGCCGACGTGGTCGTGTCGTCGCTGTGGTGTGTGCACATGGGGTGCAGCTCGGGCTGGATGGCGGCGCAGAAGACGGCCCCCAGCTCCGCCACTGGCGCACTGCTGCGGTACTGGCTTGGCGGCCCCTGCTACACCACGTCCATCGCTGGCCTGTCGCGCTACGTCGGCGTGCGCTCGGCGACGTGGCGCTCCGTCATCGGCGCGCAGCAGCGCATCCACCCCGTCGTGCTGCGCCTGCCTCGTCTCGGCAGCGTGCTCGGCTACATCGACTACCTCAACGCCCTCCTCAGCCGGTGCACGGCAGCGGTGGCGACGCAGGCGTCGGGAGAGCTCGGGAGCGGCGCTCTGACAACGACGACGACAACGAACACGTCCTCGAGCTCCTCCGCCAACTCAGCACCGGGCCAGGAGCGCCGGGTCTGCGGCTCGTCGCCGCCGAGCGTCGTCGCCGCTGGCGCTGCCGACTCCGTAGCACGCGTCACCGCGCTACTGAAGGAGGCGCACCGTATGCTGAGCCGCGTCAACGACAAGGGCGGCACCTCGCAGCTGCAGCTGAGCCTGCTGGCGCATGAGGAGAGGACCTTCACTGCTCTGGATGGGCTCTGAGGGCCGCCGCAGAGTGCCGCCCGCCACGGCGAACCACAAGACTCCGCGTTGCTGTGTGTCTATTGGGTACATCCCCCCTCTTCTTCATTCACACACACACACACTCTCTCCCTTCTATCTGCGGCCTGTCTTTACAGCCCACGCAGAGGGACACACACACATTCGGCGTATCTGTGTTTCTGTGTGCGTGTTCGATCGTGTGCGTGTGTGTGTGTGTGTGTGTGTGTGTGTGTGTGTGTGTATGTATGTGTGGTTCAGTGACGGCTGGGAAAGGAGACAAGACTAAAACAGAAAAAAAACTGTTAAACTGAGGAGAGGGCGGCTGTGCATGTGTGTGTGTGTGTGTGTGCGCTTCGAACGCCGACTACGATGAGGTAGGGGAATGTGGGGGGTGCTGCAGCTACACTGTCCGAGGATGCCAGTCGTGAACACAAGTTATCCAACACACGCCACATGGGCACATGGTGCGTGTCCCTTGCCCGTTAGTCTCTGTATCTCTCTCTCCCCCTCACTTCCAGCACTGCATTTGCGCTTCCAGCGCGTGCCAAAAAAGATTGGACAGCCGAGGCAGAGAGGCAGAGAGGGAGGGAGGGAGAGAGGGAGGGGGATGCAGGAGAGGAAGTGCTCGACTGCGCATCTCCGCCCCATCGCCCTTCCGTCTCCGTCACCTGATCCACCTCCTCCTCATCTTCTTCCACCTCCTCATCTTCCTCCTCTGCGCATCTTCTTTTTCAAAACCGTTTTGCGGCTGTTTGGTGCTGGTCCTTTTCCTGCGGCATCCATCCATTCCTCCACACACATACACATTTACACATTTACACACACACATCCATACTTCCGGTCTCTTTGCCGCAACGCTGCAGTGTTCTGCGCGCTTCTCTCCTGCCTCTTGTGCCACCGATCTCGTTGTGCTCGTCCCTCTGTCTTCTTCTTCTTCTTCGGATTTGTCCTCCTCCCCTTCCTTCCTTCCTTCCTTTCTTCCTTCCTCTTCTCTGTTGCCGCCGCCGACTGTACCTCCTCCTTCATAGTCCTCTCTTTCCCGCTCACTCGGTGCGTGGTGCCTCCTCTTCTTCCCTCCCTCCCTTCTGTCTCTCTCTCTCTCCTCCGTCCTGTCGGCAGCGCAGACGATCCATCACCATCTACCCACATTCGCTCCGACAACACGAAGACACACACACACACACACACAGACGTAGGCAAGCAGACACATCCACACAAGAAGAGAGAGAGTAAAGAGACACGCAAAAAAGAAGACTTGGTCCAGCTTCTCTTCTTCCTCTTCTCTTTCTCTCTCTCTCTCTCTCTGCAGGTCGTTCTGTGTCTCTGTCTGAACGGCACACCGGCACGTGTCTCTTTTTTACGGTGACCGCAGTCGTGTCTGTGTTGGTGTGTGGTGTTGTGGTGCATCACAGTACCCACATCCCCCTCCTTCCTCCCCCCCCCCCTCCCGCCGCCCTCCAAACACACACACATCGATAGACTCTAGGTCTCTCTCTCTCCCATCCTCTGTGCGTCTTTCTACTGGCCAAGACACTTGTCCGTCTTTCCCTCCTCTCCCCACACCTCCTTCCTGCGCCAGCCTCTTCCTTCTCCTCCAACAACAACAGCCCGGCGCGTTCATAGTTATCTTTCTCAGCGACTCGCTCCATCCCTCGGCTTTCTCCGTGTGCACGCGCGCCTGTGTGTGAGTTCGTGCGTGGCGTGTTGACGGGTCTGCGTCGGCTCTCTGTGGTGAAGTGTCCTTTCTTACTTGTGTGTATTTTTGTTTCTTTTTTTTTTTTTTGGTGACACACGCTGACACACAGTGTGTGTGGAGAAAGCGGGCTGTGCAGCTTTGCCTTTCAACCGTCGCATCTCTCTGGCACCTCGGTGCCTTGTCGTCATCCTTGGTCGCAGCACACACACACACACACACACACACACACACGGCACCATGTCCTCCTCTACGGCTGCTGCGCCAGCCGCCAAGGCACCAGCGAAGCGCCCCACAGCGGAGCCGACGTCGGCGCCAGGCGCGAGGAAGCCAGCGGCCGCCCTCGCTGGCCCACCCCCGTCCGCCATGAAGGTGTCCACCGGCGGCAAGATGATCGCCCCTGCGGCGACGTCTGCCGGCGCTGGGCCGCAGGCGCCCCCCACCGCGAATGGTGTCGGTGCCGGCCCTGGCCACGGTGGTATCATGCGGCCCACGGAGAACGGAGCACCGGGCCAATTCCAACAGCAGCAACAACAGCAGCAACAACAGCAGCCCATGATGGATGGGATGATGATGATGAATGGGTACGGGAATGGGGCCTACGGCAACGGGACCTACGGCCCGGGTGCGATGGGCGGCTACGGCGGCGTTGGCAACGACTACGGCGGCGCGGCGGCGCCACAGCCTGGCGGCGGCTCCATGTACGGCGGCATGGGCGGCTACGGCTCCATGGGGCCCGGTGCCGGTGGATCCATGTACGGAAGCATGGGCGGCGCCAACGGTATGGGCAGCATGTACGGCGGCGGCATGGATGGCGGTGCCGGTGGCCCGATGGGCTCCATGTTCGGCGGTATGGGAGGCCCAATGGGCTCGATGTACGGCATGGGCGGTCCGATGGGGTCCATGTACGGCATGGGAGGTCCGATGGGCTCGATGTTCGGCGGTATGGGCGGTCCGATGGGCTCGATGTACGGCATGGGAGGCCCGATGGGGTCGATGTACGGCATGGGGGGTCCGATGGGCAGCATGTATGGTATGGGTGGCCCGATGGGGTCGATGTATGGCGGTATGGGCTCCATGATGGGTCGGTCCGCAAGCTTCTCCTCCTACGGTGGCAACAGCATCTACGGCTCCATGGGTGGCGGGTCGCTCCTCAACATCGGCAGTACGCGCAGCATTGGCGGCATGTGGGGCACCGACTCAGGCTACCAGGTGCGCCGCCGTCGCGACAACGACATACCAACGATGGCGAAGATGCTGCAGGACGACGACGACGAGACACGCAAGCGGCGCATCGTCACGGCGACGGCGAAGCAGGTAGAGAAGGACAGCGTGGCGAAGAGGAGCGGTGCGGCAGCCGCCCCTGCCACCGACGCTGCGGCTGCCCAAGAGGACAAGGCGAAGGACACCGCCGAGGTGAGCAAGCCCAAGGCGGACAGCGACGCCAAGACCAAGGAGGAGAAGGCGAAGACCGAGACCAAGTCGCGCGCGGCCCCCGGCGCAGATGCCGGTGCCGTGCTTGCCCGCGAGGCCTCCACCGCCACGGTGAACAAGGACAAGGGCGCCGTGGCCGACCGCAACGGCATCCACGGCATCATCATCCTCGAGGATCCCAAGAGCACGGCGGTCGCGGTTGAGGCGGTGGAGACGTGGCAGAAGGTGTCCCTCAAGACGGCCGCCGGCAAGCCGGCGGAGTGCAAGGTGGACGAGGTCGTCCGCGGCGCTGATGCGGATATGAGCAAGTCGGCGGTGCTCCACGTCCTCACGACGCACCTGCGCAGCGGCCACAACGTGGCCCTCATCGCGGTGGACAAGAAGGCGAAGATGTCGGCAGCGGTGGAGCAGACCATCGTCGCCTTCTACGCGGACTCGCTCGGGAAGCTGGCGGCCGACCAGGAGTGGAAGGCGACCTTCTCCGCCTCTGCCCTCTCTGGCACGAACAAGTACCGCGACCTGCAGGACGACGCGGCTGGTGCTGCTGCTGCTGCGGCGGCGGCAGCGCCGAAGGACATCGCCTTCGGTTCCAACCCGATCTTCGGCTCGTGCATCATGGACCTCAAGACCGCGACCATGAGCGACAGTGCTGCCGTCGCAAAGCACGTCAAGAGCGTTCTGGCGAAGGCCACGCAGCCACAGGAGATCGTGTTCCTGCAGGCCATCGTGCGCATCCGCAAGGCGAAGGACCTCTTCGTGTGCTCGATGAACGCCTACGTGGTCCGCGACAGCGAGACGGCCGAGGCCATGGCGATCCTCGACGACCGCCGCGTCCCGGTCGCGGTGCTGCGCACCGCCATCGGCGGCGCCACGCGCACCGCCGCCGTCACGGCCGTGTCCGGCGCCACCGCCTCCGCCACGGAGGAGGCGGAGGCGATGCGCATCCTCGGCTCCCTGTGCGCCAAGGAGAACCTACCGCCCCGCAGCGGCAATGTGCCGCGCTTCATCGAGTACACGACGGAGCAGGTCGTCAAGATCGAGAAGGACATGGCGAACCTCAGCGGCACCGAGAAGGACCGCCGCGCGCACATGGTGGAGAAGATGCGCGCCATGGCGAACGATGCCAGCGAGTTGGTCACCAACGTGGAGGCCGAGCCGAGGGCGTACCCGATCCACAGCAAGAGCAGCCCCGCGCCTGGGGAGAAGAAGGACGCGACGGCGGCGGCGGCGGCGTCGGTGGACCCGAAGGCCGGCTCGAAGCCGGCGGACACCGCGGTGGGCGGCAAGGCCGCTACGACAGCTGTGACCGCTACTGCTGCTGCGACCGCACCGGCGCCATCGCCGAGCGCCAAGGCGCCGGCTCCGACAAAGGAGGCGCCGCCGGCACCGGCGACCGAGGCCGCCGCCACGGTGGCGACAGCGACGGCGACAACGACGACTGCTGCGGCTGCTCCTGCTGGGGAGACGGCCGCAGATGCGGCGGCACCGCCGCAGCCCTTCAGCTCCATCCACCGCCTTGCCTACCTCCAAGACATCAAGACGCCGTCGTCCAACAAGGTCGTGCAGGTCGTCGTCGGCGGTGAGACGAAGGCGTACGACGTGGACGAGTGCATCGACAGCCCTGTCGGCGCGAAGGAGCACTCCGTCGAGGAGTCGAAGGAGCTGAGCCGCATGACCGCCGTGCTGGGCGCCGGCTTCAACGTGGCCCTCCTCGGTGCGGAGCTCGCGGCGCCGGCGCAGCCGGAGGCGCAGATGACGTGGCGGTACGTGAAGCATCTGCTCTCCGCGGTGCTGCGCACCGCCACCCCGGAGTCGGCGGCGGAGGCAACGCTGCACATGTCCGTGGTGCACGAGCGCGAGGTGCTGGCGGACCTCATCTCCGGCGACGCCGCGCCGCACCGGTTGGTGGTGGCCACGTCGCCGCTCTTCGGGCCCGTCGTGCACGGCAGCGCGAGCGCCAAGGCCACCACGCCAGAGGAGGTGGAGAAGGTGATGAGCGGCGCCCTGGCGAAGGCCAAGCCGTTCCTCAAGGATGGCGCCATGATCGTCATGACCACCGTCTTGCGCAAGGTGCGCAAGGACGACGTGATGGTCGCCTCCGTCTTCGCCGTCTCGGCCGCCGACATGCGCCCTTACAAGGGCATCCTCGACCACAACTCCGCCTACTCCCGCACTCTCTTCACCTACGCCCTCGGCGGGCCGTCCTCCACGGCCGTCCTCATCGCCGCCTCGCGCGACATGGACGCGGCGGAGCTGGCGAACGCGCTCAGCGCGCAGCGCAGCGTGTCGCACATCAAGGTGCCGGCGCCACGGAGCGGCAGCGTGAAGGAGTTCGTCAAGTATGCGACGGGGTCGCTTGAGCGGCAGAAGAAGAAGGTCGCCGCTGCGGCGGAGCCGGCGGAGCAGGAGTCGGCGACGAACAGCCTGCGCCGCCTCACCGAGAGCCTGCGCGACCACGAGGAGCTGCTTGCCAATCCCAAAACCGCAGAGGTGAAGGCCTACCCACCCGACTCCTCGACCGCCGCCGCGTCGTCGCCCGCCGCGAAGAAGCAGGCGAGCCCGCCCGCGGCGCAGACGGCACAGGAGCGCGCGGCAGCGACTGAGGCCGCACCGCGTGAGGAGCCGAAGCCTCGCGCGGCGCGCCAGACGCCGGCCACCGCGTCGCCGCTGACCAAGACAGAGGCGTCGCCAGCCGCGGAGCCCAAGCCGGCAGGGGACGCCGCCGCCGCCGCCGCGCCGCCGCCGCACCGCCGCCGCCGCCGGTAAGCGAGGGGAAGACGGCGACCCCGCAGGAGGTGAAGGCGGAGGGTGAGCCGGCGGCGCAGACGGACGTCAAGTCCCCCAAGCAGGCGGCGGAGGCGGAGGGCGGGCAGGCCGTGCAGTTCCTCGCCGTCATCACCGAGGACATTCGCAGCAGCCTGCAGGTGAAGGAGGGCTGGTCGGTGGTGGGGAGCGACAATCAGCTCATCGTGACGGACGTCGACGGACCGCAGAGCTTCCCGGTGGATGAGGTGGTGCAGCGCCAGAGCCGCGGCTCGCCCATCGACTCCACCTTGCTGGAGGAGCTGCGCCACCGCTTCTCGCAGGGCCACAACGTGGCCCTTCTCACCGCCGACACGCGCGGCTCGGCGGCGAGTCTTGAGATGGTGGACCGCACGGTGCGCCGTGCGCTCGCCAAGATGCCGCCGTCGAACGCGCTCTTCATGTCGCTGTGCGCGCTCAAGGAGGGCGAGAATGTGGTGCTCGATACCCTCACCGACGGGGACGACTTCAAGCCGGTGGAGGTGAACACATCGCCGCTCTTCGGCCCGTCCGTCGCTGGCGCCAACTTCGTCAAGGTGACGGTGGTGGAGCAGTTTTCGAAGCTGATGGGCGCCGGTCTGCGCCGGTGCGGCGAGAGCCGCGCGTGTGTTGTGCTGCAGCTCGTGCAGGTGGAGGTGAAGGAGTCGGAGCAGGACGTGAACGTGTCCTCGCTGCTCGCCCTCATGTGCCCCGGCGACATCTCCATCTACCGCCACGCTCTCGACCAGCCGGTCAAGGAGCGTGGCCTGCTCTCGCTGGCCCTCGGTGGCTCCTGCTACACCGTCTTCGCCGCCGGCCTGACGAAGCAGCCTGTGGACGAGGGCTGCTTGATGCTCTCGCGCGTCGCGCAGGCCGTCAAGGGGTCCGTGCGCAACCTGAAGCCGCGGGATGGCAGCATGAAGCGCTTCATCGAGCACACTCGTGGCGCCGTGGCGCAGATGCAGCGGAACCTCGAGCGCGCCACCTCGGACGAGGACAAGGCCAAGATGCAGGGCTACATCGACACCGTGACACTCATGGTGGAGAAGTCGGAGGCCTACCTGGCCGACCCAGTGGACAAGATGCCGCCCACCTTCCCCCACAACCGTGAGCGGCGTGAGCTCTGATGTGGCCCCCTCCCTCTCCTCCCTTCCTCCTCTGGTACCTCTGTAGCTTGTGGAGTCCAGTCTCTCTCTCTTCTTTTTTTTTGTTTTTGTCCCGCTCTTCCTGCCGTGGTCATTCTCTTCTTCTTTGGTGCTTCTGGCGTCTCTCTCTTGCGCAGTAGCCTCTCCTCCTTCACCTCCTCTCCTTTCTCCACCTGTCTCTGTCTGTCTGTCTGTGTGTCTGCGTGCGTGTAAGTGTGTGCGTGTGTGTGTGTGCGTGTGTGTGTGTGTGGGGGGGGGGGTGGATGCGCATCTCCAGGGTGAACATCCACCCTATGTGTGTGAGTAAGAGAGAAAGAGGGAGAGAGTGTGTGTGGGAGACCGGTGGCGTGCGGGTTGCGGGAGGTGGGAGAGGTCGATGGGATGGAAGGGAGCGTGCCAGCGTGTGTATGTGTGTGTGTCTTTGCTGATGCTGCTGCCTTGCCTTCCCCTCTCACAGGCGAACCGAAGCTCTGGACCAGCTTCTGTGAAGATGTGAGAGGCTTTCCATCACTGCCCCGCCGCCCCCCTCTCTCCCCCTTTTCTCTCTTTCTTTGTCTCTCTCTCTCTTCCCATCTCATCGTGTTGTTATTCACCTGCGCGGCGCACCAGCGCCAGGGGACCTCCCCTTCTCTTCCCTTCCTCACCTGCGTCACCTCCGCTCGCCTCGACCTTGTGTGACTACTACTACTACTACTACTCTCTCTCCGTCTTTCTCACCATGTACTTGTTCCTTTTTTTTTTTTTCGTGGTGTTGTTTGGAGGCGCTCACGGATGTCTCCGAGTGGTGTCCTGTATCTGTGTTGGTGAACGTCTCACGGCCGGCGCTGATGAGGGTCGTGAGAGAAGTGCGGGAGGGTGGGAGGGAGTGGGAGTGGGAGTGGGAGCAGTGAAGTCTGTGCGAGGGTGAGGTGCAAGGTGTGTGTGTGTGTGTCTGTGTCTGTGTGTATGTCAGGTCTGGAAGCGTGTACAGAGTCGCTCACGTATTGCTGCGTGTTGGCATTTTTCATCGTCTGCTTTTGTTCTCTTCGCATGTGCGTCGTCGTCGTCGTCGTCGTCGCCATTTTTTTTTTTTTTCTCCTCTGTCGCTGTGTTCATGTGCATCATTGAAGGTCTTTTTTTTTTTTTGATCGTTTCTTTCCGTGTTTTTGGTCCGTTCCACCCTGTTTCCACCCTCCCCTCTCTCTGTGTGTGTGTGTGTGTGTGTTTTCAGGTTCACTCACTGCTGCTCCCCTCGTGAAGTTCCTCCACCTCGCCATCCTTTGTCATTGTTTTTTTTTTTCTTTTCTTCTTCTTCATTCCCCAAGTGACGTTCCACCTGCTGGGCATTCGCTCAACTGCACACGACACCATGTGTGCGTGTGTGTGTGTGGCCATGCAGTTTTGCTGCTGTCCATTCACTCCTTCGCCACCTCCCCCCTCCCTTCCCTGCAGCGGGGGCTCTCTGCTCCTTCTGTGCCTCACGTCTCCGCTTCGCTGGTTCTCAACTTCCCGTCAAACAACAACAGAAAACCTCTTGAAAGGCGCAGACGAGAGTATCAGAAATCACAGAGACAGCACGCAAAAGAAAAAAAAAAAAGGAATGAAGAGGCCATCACTTTGGCTTCGTGCAGCGGTTGGTAGGAACCAGTGGCGATGGATAGACTTGCGTTCTACGTCCTCCCACAGTGCCTACTGGAGTTGTGTGTCTCTTTTTTTTTTTATTTCCCCCGTTTCGGTGCGTGCGTCTCTGCCGCCATCTCAACGACTATATGTGTGTGTGTTTGTGTGTTCTTGTCTGTATGGTTACATGTGTTCCTCCGTTCGCCATCAGCTGTCTTTTTTTTTTTTTTTTTGTTGTTGTTTGCGTGGCTGCCTTTTTGCTCTGAGTCACAGCTGCGTGTGTCTCTTCCCCCTCTCTCCTCTTCTTTCCTCTCGACCCCGTGCATCGCACGCTGGTACGATGTGCTCAACACCGCCATCATGTTTCTCCACTTCTCTCCCTCGTGTCCTGAGTCCCGCTCTCTCTCTCTCTCGCCACCTTCTTGCATCTTCTCGGGGATGGCCCACTCGTGCCCTGGAGCGTACTCGAGTACGCTCCCCCGCCCCCTCCCTCCCTTCACCCCTCCCCCCCTCTCTTCATCGTCCTCGCGTCATCGCGTGCGTCGGATGTACAGTGCACCCGTGTGCTCGTGGCGAGGCAAGGCGGGATGGAGGGAGGGAGAGAGAGAAGAATCAACGCCGTCTGCGACTTTGGTATCTCTGCGATGTTCCTACCTCTTCCTCACTTTCTGTTTTTTTTTTTTTTTGTTATGTGGTTGCCGTTCTGCTTTGCCGTTCCCTCGTGTGCTTCTTCGTTTCCTGTCTTGTCTCTCTTTTCTTGCTCCTTGCCCTGTGTTCCATCGTCGCTCGCCACACCTGTGCTGTGTTTTCTTTTTTTTTTTTCTCGTCTGCGTTATGGTTGGTGTGGTACCGTTGCTTGTTGCGGAGGTGCACTGCGCTGCATCAGTGCTTGTCAGTTACTTGCTTTGATTATCACCTACGCGCCCATTGGATGCGTGTGTATGTGTATGTGTATGTGTATTTCTGTGTCTGAGCGTGAGTGTGAGTGTGTGAGTGTGTGTGTTTGTGTGTGTTCACCGGTGTGCTTCTCCCGTTCTGTTTTTTTTTTGTTTGTTTGTTTTGTTCACGTTGCATTTTTCTCCATTTCTGCACGGAGCCACTGCGTCTGTCATCCCTCTGTCACATCGCTCGACCCGGTGTGCCGCCTCGCTGTTTTTCCAGTTGGTCGTTTTTTTTTTTTCGCTGTTGTTTGCCTGCGTCGGCGTCATCCTCGTGCATCCCCTTCATACCCCCCGCCCAACTCTCCTTCACCTCCCTGCCCTCACTCACTCACTTACTCCCGTCGTCCTCAGACTCACACCGTGGCGACTCGAGTTCAGTTTCTTCTTCGGGGGCACACTCCTGCGCATAAGGTAGTCAAAAAAAAAAAAAATACACACACACACACGAGAAGAGAGAGAGCAAGGCCCAGCCTCTCTTCCCCTTCCTCTGCGTCTCTCTCTCTCTTCCCGCTGTTGGTGAGCGCAGGCGTGCGTGTGGTGGGTCTCCTGCAGTCGCCAGCGTGTCCACAATGGCCACATCCTCCCACTCCGCTACAACGCGAAAGGGCGAGTGCCACGATGGTGCCACTCCCCCGTCCTGACCGACACATTCATCTCCTCCTCCATCTCCTCTCCTCTCCCTCATCCTCATGCACGCCCATCCTCACACACTCTCTCACATACACACATACACACCGCCACGCAGCAGTGGTAGCTGAGTACTGTCCTCGGCACGCGTGTTGCCACCTCGTCTCTCTCTTTCTCTCAACCCCCCCCCTCATTCTTCGCCACTCTCCTTCCCTTCCCTCTCTGGTCCCGCTCAGCTCTTGCTTCTCCTCCTCTTCCCCTCCCCTCCGCCAGCTCACGCTCCCCGTCTCATCCATCGTTGGCCAAAGGGCACAAGTATCACAACACAACACACACACACACACACACACACACGTACAGTCGTGCATCGGTGTGGCTGCTGCTGCTGCTGCTGTTGCACTTTGTGTGTGTGTGCGCTAGAGTTCGAAGACTGCTCTTCGTGTGTGCAGGCGCGTGTGTGGTGTGGCTCTCTCTCTCTCTCCTGACTCTCTCTTCCCCCCCTTTTTGCGAGTTCATTCACCTCTGCGCCCCTCTAGTTGTCGTATTGCTCTGTTTCCTTCTTCCGCTGTTTCCTCTCTGTCTGTCTGTCTCTCTCTCTCCTTCAGTATCACTTCAACACTGTCGTGTGCGTCGCTGCCGTCTGCTCCACACACAGACACACACACACAGACACACAGGCAGGCAGGCAGTCAGTCCGTCTGTCAAGGAGAGGACTGCTCTTCCGGTGAGAGTTGTTGTACGCCGGCATGTCGACGGGACCCGCCAAGTCGGCCAACAGGGCCGCGACACCGGCGGTGAAGGGACCGGCGGTTGGAGGGGCGGCCAAGCCTCCACCACGCGCCGCCTCGAACGACGCGCACGTCACCACCACCCCCTCCTCGACCGCGCGACCCACCAGCGGCACGGCGGTGACGGCGGCCACGCCATCGACGCAGCGCACAGGTGTGCCGCCGGTCAGACCCGCCGTCAACACCTCCGTGGCGACGCCGTCGACAGTCGCAGGGGCGAAGTCGACGCCGGGGTCTGTCGCCGGTGCCCCTGCTGCCGCGACGAACGGGCCGCCGGCGCCGCACCAGCAGGTGGGCTCTCACTACGGCGCCGGGTCGATGATGGGCGGCTTCGGTGCGGGCATGCCCAACTCCACCTACGGCGCCGGTAACGCGTACGGTGGCGGCTCCATGCTGGGCGGGTTCGCACCCCCCGGCGCCGATGGCAGCATGTACGGGGGGCAGAACCCGTCCATGATGTACAACTCCGGCTATGGCCCCGCCATGATGGGGGCCATGGGCGGCGCCAACGGGATGGGCAGCATGTACGGCAGCGGCGTGGGCGGTGGTGCTGGTGGGGGTGGTATGATGGGCTCCATGTACGGCGGTATGGGTAGCATGGGTAGCATGGGTAGCATGGGTGGCATGGGTGGCGGCTACGGCATGAGCGGCTACGGCGTGAACGGGTTCGGCGGCAGCCTCTACGGCGGCTCCTTGCTCGGGTCGACCGGCAGCCTCTACGGCACTGGCGGCTCCCTGTACGGCAGCAACGACCCCAAGGCCGTCATGAGCAGCATGTACGGCAGCCGCGTGGGCTCCATGTTCGGCGGCTTCGGCTCCATCTACCAAGTCGGCGGCCCACACACGGACCTCGGCGTGGTGCGCAAGCAGTCCATCCCCGGCTTCTCCTACGCCTTCGGGTCGAACCTGGGCACCAGCGCGTACAACCGCAGCTTCAACGCCGCCTCCGCGGAGAGCTCGACGCGCGGCGCCGGCTACCGTGAGAACAGCTTCCGCACCTCCACCTCGATGCAGGCGAGCGAGTACCCGCCGTCGTCCGCGCCTGGTGGGGCGGAGGCCAAGTCGCAGAGCGCAGAGCGCGGTACCACCGGCATGGACAAGGACGGCAAGCCCGTCGCCGACACGGAGAAGGAGAAGACGAAGACCGCGCCGGCTGCCGTGGTGGAGACGGCGTCGCGCGAGTCGACCTCGAAGCCGACCTCCATCATGAAGCGGCAGGCGCCGGTGACAGAGGCGCCGAAGTCGCCGGCGACGCTGCGCCAAACCCGAAGTGGCAGCGGCGCCGACACGGCCGCGCCGACGGCGGCGCTCTCCACGGACTACCGCATCCACAACGTCGTGGTGCTGGACGTCGCGGACGGCAGCCGGGACGCAGCGTCGGCGAAGAAGAAGGGCGACGCGTGCGTGGTGAAGGGCCGCTCGTACGCCGTGGACGAGGTCGTGGAGAGTGGACCAGGGAGCCGGCAAGCCATCGCCGAGGCGCGCCACCTGAAGGACCTGATCGAGCACATGCTCGCCGGCCACAACGTCGCTCTTCTCGTCGCGGACGACGGCACGGCGACGGCAGCCAGCGTGGCTGCCGTGGAAGCGACGGTGACGCGGCTGACGGAGGAGCTGAAGAAGCCGTCACGCAACGGCTATGTCGGCCTCTCCATGTCCATGTGCAGCCTGCCCACGAGCGCGACGGTCCGCGATCTCCTCCACGGTGACGAGGCGGCGGCGGCGGCGACGCCGATGAAGGGGGGCAACTCCCCCCTCTTCGGCCCCACCGTCATGGGCCTCAAGTCGGAGCCGATCGAGGACGGCGCCGCTTTCACGAAGCACTACGCCGCTGCACTGAAGCGCGGGTCGACAGAGTCGTTGATGGTGTGCATGCTGGTCGTGAAGCAGACACGGGCGACGGCGGCGAGCGACGGCAAGGGGGAGGTGTTCCTCTCCTCCCTCTTCATCGGCATCAGCCGCGCGGGGCCGAAGGGGTTCCACGCCTTGGTGGACAAGTCCCCCGCCGCCGCGCACGAGCTCTTCCGCTACGCGGTTGGCGGCCCGACGGTGGCTGTGCACGTGGTCGCGGTGAGCCAGAACGCCACCGACGGCGCGGTGCTCGAGGACGCGGCGAAGGTCGGTGCAGTGCAAAACAGCGCCCCGCGCAGCGGCAACGTGCGCCGCTTTGTCGACTTCACCGAGGAGCAGCTCAAGAGCATGCTCAAGCGCCGTGACGCCAGCAGCGGCGCCGAGAGAGTCGAGCTCGACAACCACGTGAAGCGGCTCAGCGTTGTGCTGCACGATGCGAAGCAGCTTCTCGCGGATCCGAAGAGCACTGTGCCGCACGTGTACCCCACCGAGTCGGAGCGCAGCACCGAGACCACGCCAGCGGAGCCGAAGAGCCGTGCCGTTGCCGCCGAGGTCTCACCGTCCAGCACAGCAGCGAAGCAGACAACTGCCGCTTCTGCTGCCACTGTTGCCCCTCCCACCGCTGCTGCTGCTGCTGCTGCTGCCACGGCCTCTGCCGCAGACGACAAGCCGCGCAGCACCAACGTCGCCACACTCGTGGTGGCCGACGCCGCGGAGGCCCGGGCCTACTCGGTCGCGGGTACGACGGTGACGGCTGGTGGCCGGCCGTTCGCGGTGGACGAGGTCGTCGTGCGCGACGGGGCGGCGGCGGCGGCGCCGATAGAGTCGGCGGTGACAACGAGCCGTGTGCTGGCCGCCTTCCACAAGGGCTACAACGGCGCCATCATCACGGTGGACAGCGCGGCGGTGGCCGCCAACGGAATGGAGTCGCCGTCCATGAGCCTCGTCACCACCGCCGTCACCGGCGCGCTGGCGCTGCCGGGCTGCAAGGGTGTGCGCGTGTCCATCGCCCTTGTGCGCGAGTCTGGTGTGGCGTGCGACTTGACGGGCACCACGGCAGAGCTGAAGCCGATCGAGGTGTCGTCATCGCCGCTCTTCGGCCCCGTTGTGCACAACGCGGCGCTGCATCGTGTCCGCAACACGGAGGAGCTGCAGCGACTCGTGGACGGCGCCCGGACGCTGGTGAAGCCCATCTGGGATGCGCAGAGCGCCGTCTACGTGACGGTGGTGCACTGCTGCACCGACGGCGACGACGTGTGCGTCTCCTCCCTGCTCCTCTCCTTCGCCTCCGCGGCAGGCACGCTGTACGACCAGGTGCTGCAGCAGCAGGCGCACCTCATGCAGGACCTCTTCCGCTACGCCTTCGGCGGCGCCGCCACGACGGCAGTCGTCGTCTCGCTGAGCAAGACAGATCAGGTGGCGGGCGTTGTGGCGGCGCTCAACACGCAGCACACCGCCGGCGCCGTGCGCAACCGGTCGCCGCGTCAGGGCAGCATCAGCAACTTCATCGCCTACACAAAGGCCTCGCTGGAGAAGCGGCGGGAGCGGCTGGCGAGCCTCGCGGACGACTCGGCGGAGAAGGCGCCGATGCTCAAGCTCATGGCCCCGATGGAGCGCATGCTCGCCGACCACGAGAAGGTCATGGAGGACCCGTCCACCCACTTCCCGCGTGCCTACGCGGCAGACAGCAGCATCCGCAGCGCCAGCGGCAAGGCCGCCAACGGGGAGCCGCCCGCAGCGGCGAAGCAGGGCGGTGACGCGCAGGGTGAGCAGCCGCCGGCGAAGGCAACGACGACAACGGCAACGTCAACGACAACGACAACGACCGCCACCGCCGCCACCGCCGCCGCGCCTGGCGCGCAGTCCGAGGACCCGTCGGCCGCCTTCACCGAGCCGCGTGTGGTGGTGTTCCTCGAGCGCGAGGCGGGTGCCGGCGAGAAGCAGCTGTCCCTCGGCAGCAAGGACTACACCGTGGATGAGATGGTGCGGCGCACCAAGACCAGCAGCGGGACCGCGACGGGGCCGTCGCAGACGCTGTCCGACGTGGAGGCGCTCTTCGCCGGCGTGCACAACTGCTCCCTCGTCTCGGCCAGCTCCGTGACGCGCGCCACATCGTCCGAGGAGCCGGTGTGGATGTACTTTCAGCAGTGCCTGAACAACGCCCTCGCCGGCGGCAAGCCCGGCGAGGAGGTGCGCGTCGACCTCACCTTCACCATCGTCTCCGCCGACGAGCTCGTCACGGACTTGCTGTTGGACGCGGCGAAGGCGCCGGCGCGGCCGCTGGAGATCGTCTCCTCGCCCATCTACGGCCCACGCGTCGAGAACGCGTCCACGGCGGCGGCGCAGAGCGCGGATGAGCTCGGGCGGGTGATGGACAAGGTGCACGACCGCGCGGTGCGCCACCTTGCGGCCCTCCGCGCCGGCGCGCTCATGATGGTCGGGACAGCGCTGCTGCGCCGTCGCACCAGCGAGGGCGACGTGCTCGTGGCATCGCTGCTGGGCACGCTCACGGGGCCGTCGGCGCAGGCGTACAAGGAGGCGGCGGAGAAGGCGCCGGTGGCGCGCCGCGCACTGCTCAGCAGCGCCTTTGGCGGCCCCAGCGCCACCGTCACGCTCGTGAACCTCGGGGCTGAGGATGAGACGGCGCAGGGCATGGTCGCTACGGCCATCGCGATCAGCAAGAAGCAGCGCAACCTCGTCAGCCGCTCCGGCAGCGTGCAGGCGTTCGTCAAGTACACGGAGAGCACCATGAAGCGAGAGCAAGCGCGCGCCGGCACCGCGACGGGGGAGGCGCGGGAGCGCCACCTGCAGAAGGTGAAGCGCCTGCAGCCCGTCGTCGAGGACCACGAGCGGCTGCTGCGGGACTTTGCGGCGCCGATCCCCGCCTACCCGGTGACCAGGGGGCACAGCGGCAGCACTCCGCAGGCACGCGAGGACGGCGGTGGCGCCGCCGCCGCTGCTGCCGGCACACCCGGCACCGCGTCGGCTCGCACACCGCAGACGGCCGCCGCCAGCGCCGCCGCCGCCACTCCCAACCGCACCCCCACTGCGGTGGCCGCAGGTGCCGCGCAGACTGCGGGCTCGCCGCGACCGTCCCAGCACGTGGACGCGAGGTCGGCCACGGGGACGCCTGCGAACGGCGTCAAGAAGGAGCCGGCGGCGCCCAACCGCATCCAGGGCGTTGTGGTCCTCACGGCGGCTCGCGAAACGCCGTCGTCGGCGTCTGCCGCCGTGCCTGTCACCCGCACGGACGAGACCCACGTGACCGCACTCATCGCCGGAGCCGCTCGCGTCGTGGAGTGCGACGAGGCCGTGAGCCGGCTGGACAGCTCCTCCCCTGTTCGCGCGGAGCAGGTGAATGCGGCTGCCCAGCAGTTCGTCAGCGGCTTCAACGCCGCCCTTCTCTGCTGCGACGCGGCGGGGTCGAATGCGGGGCCGACGGCGTGCAGCAAAGCGGTGCACCACGCGATCGAGGCGAAGCCGGAGGCGTCGGAGCTGTACATGTCCATCACCGTCGTGAGAGGCGAGGGCGAGGGCGAGGTGAGGGACATGCTGGCGGCGTCGGGTGAGGCCTATGCGCCGATGAAGGTGAGCAACTCGCCCATCTTCGGACCGTGGGTGCACCAGGCGACGATGGCGCGGCTCGCGGATGTGGCTCAGTTCGACAAGGCCTTCTCGACGGCCCACGCCGAGGCGACGAAGGAGGCGGCTGTGTGTGTCGTCCACCTCGTGCTGAAGACGATGGAGAAGAAGGACGTGGTGGTGAGTAGCCTTCTCATCTCCCTCAGCGCGCGTCTCGACGCCTACGCGGGTGTGGTGAACGTGCCTCCCAAGACGGATCGCAAGCTGTACCAGTACGCCATTCAGGGCAGCTGCTTCACCGTGGGGCTCCTCGGCCTGACAGAGAAGGTGAAGGAGGCGGGTCTGGCAGAGGGCCTCAACGTCTTCGCGGGGCTGCGCGCCATTGAAAACCGTCCCATGCGCAACGGTAGCGTGCGCCGCTTCCTCGCCTACTCCGTGAGCGCGGCGGCGGATGTGAAGAGTCGCGCCGAGCGCGTCACGGATGCTCGACAGAAGTCCGTCTACGAGCAGCGACTCGCATCGCTCGAGAAGATGGTGGCCGACGCACGCGGGCTCATCGACGCGCCGGAGGGGCAGATTCCTCGCACGTATGTGTAAAGGGTCACCACTCTCCCTCTCTCCCTCTCTCCCTCTCTCCCTCTCTAGCCTTTCGTCAGCACTCGCCGCGACACGCGTGGGTGTTGTTGTTGTTGTGGTGGTGCTGTGACTGCTGTACGCTGCGCTCCGTGTTGTTGTTGTTGTTGTGTTTTTTTTTGTTTTGTTTTCTTTCCTCTTTTGTCTCGCACCGGCGCGTCTCTTTTCCACCATGTCGAATCTTCCGCCGTGTCTCTCTCTCTCTCTCCTCCACCTCTGTTCGTCTGTGTGTCTCTGTCACCGCGCTTGTCTGTGTGCATCGCGGACCGGTGTGCTGGTGCTGCTCCTTCTTCTTTTTCCTTTTTTTATCTTCTGTGGCGCATCTCTCCTTCAGGGCTGTGTCTGCTTTTTTTTTTTTTCGTGTCTGTGTGGTTGTGGTTGTGTGTGTGTGTGTCTGTGTGACTCTGTCTGTTTGTGTGTGTTCGAGGCGTGTGTGTGAAGGACACAGGACCTGTTCCTCCGCCTCCCCCCTCTGCCGTTCTTTACATAGTTCATTTCAAAGTTACCTTCCGCTGTTGCCTGTCTCTCTCTCTCTCTTCTGCACCTGCCATCCACGCTCTCCCCCCCCTTCTTCTCCTCCAGTTGTAGCAGTACGTGCGTGCGTACATGCCTCTCTCTGTGCGTGTGTGTGTGCACAGGTGTATGTTCTCCCCCCGCCCTCCTGTCACGAGGAGTTGCTCCTCTTCCCTACCACCACTGTGTCCTCTTCCTCCTTCCGCCCTCCGCCCTCCCTCCACACACTCACCATGTCCCCCCTTCGCACATCCCCTCCCCCATTTCACTCTTCGACTCCGTCTTGACCACCACCACCACCACACACACACACACAATTCGCCTGTTGCCGCTGTGTGTGTGTGTGTGTGTGTTTGGTGTGTGTGTGGGCGGAGAGGCGACGACGAGGAGGTGGAGGGAGGGACGGACGGACGGGTGAACAGCGCTGTGTCTCGGGCAACTGGATCGATCATTGTTCTCTCTCCCTGTCTTCCTCGTCTCGTCGGGTTTTTTTTTTTTTCTTCTCTTCTCTTCTCTGTTTTTTTTTTTTTTTCTTGACTTGTGTTGCTTGGTCGCCGCGGGCCAAACTTGTCTCATTTCCTCGTTTTTTTTGGCGTTGGCGTTGTTTATGGTCCGCTGCGTTGTGTCGTCATCGACCCGAGTCGTGGGCAAAGCGGGTGTGTTTGTGTGTGTCTCTCTCTCGTCTCCTTTACACCTCCATTTTTTTTTTTTTTCTTTCTTACTCTCAGTGCTTGAGGGCTGAGTGTGTGGGGCCTGTTTGTGTAGTGTGCAGCTCTCCCCCCTCCCCTCATGTTTTCTTCCTCCCTTTTGTCTTGTGTTCAAATGACTGTCGTTGGCTGGCGGGCTTCCACACCATGAGGGTGAGGACGGAAGAGATGACGTTTTTTTTTTTTTTTTCTGGTCTTGTTTTGCAGACAGTATGTGTGTATGTGCGCGCCAAGAGTTGCCGGAGCACTTCAGCCGTGTCACGAAGGTGTTGATGGGTGTTTCTTCTCCCCCCCATCTTTTCCATTCCCACCTCCTTCTTTGTTTCACACTTCCCCTCATTGTTCTGCAATTCTGCGGATGTACCTTCTCTCTCCTCTCACCTCTCTCTCTGTCTCTGTGTTTGTGTGTGTGCGTGTGTGAGTGAGTGAATGTGCAACCCTGCGCACCGTGTGTGTGCCCGCGCTCCTCTTCTGTTCTCTTGTACCTTTTCACGTGTGTTTCCTTTTTTTTTTTTTGTCATGTGCTGGTTCGCCAGACCTCGTATTGTCTGCCGTTTGCTTGTTGTTTCACCTCCTTTCTTTTTTTATTTATTACTTTTCCTGTAGAAGCAGACGCGACGTGTTGTCTTCCCTCGCGCTCTAGTGCACACACCCTCACTTACACACATACACACACACACGAAGAGGGCGGACTAGACAGCATTCTTCGTCGTCTCCGCTCTGCCTCTGCCGGCAACTGTGAAAACAAAAGACGAAGCGCCGCTCTTCCGCCCCTTCACACACACGAAAAAAAAAAGAAAGAAATAGGCGTGTCCCGTCCTCTCTCTCTTTCCCTCTCGACGTCGAATGATATCTTGTTCGTATGGCAAACCGCCCTTCACGCTTGTGATTCCCTCATCGTCTATCTTCCATCTCATCTCCCCCCGCTGCCCCATCTTGCAACTCGCTTTCTCTCTCTCTCTCTCTGTGGGACATGTTGCTGAGGAAAAAAAAAAAACCCCAAAAGAACACCAATTTGTCTGCTCGTTGATGTACTCGACTCTGACTCCTGTTTGCCAGTTTTTTTTTTTACTTTATTTGTCTTTTGTCGGCGCGGATGAGAAAGAGAGAGTCGTCTTTGACGATGTAGAAGATCCTGCTATGCTTGTTGGTACGGTGTGGGAGGAAGAGAGAAAGAGATGAGGATGGGCTCGTGTGTTTGCGTGCGTGTGCGTGTGTGTGTGTGTGTGAGGTCATGTGCCCTGTCATCGACTGTGCTCAACAGCGTATGTGCCAATGTCTGTTTGCGTTTTTGTGTGTCTATGTGTGTGCGAGCGTGAGCATGTGTCTTGTGGATAGCTCTCTGTCCATCTGTCTGTGTACGTGTAGAGCGTGTATGTCTCTTTCTCTCTCCACAGACGTGTTCCTCTCACCACCTCTGCGTTTGTGTGCTCGCGTACTTTTGTATTTGTGCATCGTTGAAAGCAGGAACCCCCCCCCTCACACACACACACACACAAACACGTTAAATAGGCGTGCGTGTGGATGTGTGTGTGTGGTGTGGGACATCAAGCGTCGCTCGCTAACGCAGCCCTCCACGCCCACGCCTACGCCCCTGCGCGAGGCGGCGCAAACGCGCGCGGCGGGGGGAAGAGAGAGGGGGGCAGGACGGCGGACGAGCGAACACGCTGCGGCGCCCCTCATGTGGGGCGCACCCAGCTCGTCCCCACCGTCGTGGAGGCGGGTGTGTGCGTGTGGTGGTGGTGCGGCTCCCCCACCCTTCGTCTCGTCACCCCGCCCTCCCGTCCCCTCGCTCCCGTCCTGCGCTCCACCACTGCATCCTCCGCCTCCCTCCCCTTCCACAACTACACACCCTTTCACGCTTTCCCCCCTCGCTCCCGCTCTCCTCTTCGCCCTCTTCACGTCTGTTCATTGACGTTCTCTTCCACAATACACACACACACACACACACACACACACACTACGCAGCTTAGTCAGCGGCGCTGCTCATTTTCTTTCCCTACGCTCCATCTCTCTCTCTCTCTTTTATTCCAGCTTGTGTGTGTGTGTGCGCTGCTGCTCTGTGTACTGGCCCCCCTCTCTGTCTCCGTGTGCATACGCAGCGGCCACTCCCATCTGCTTCCACAAAAAAAAAAAGGAAAAAAACAAACAACAAGCATTTACGTTGCCTCCTCGTCCTCCTCTCTCCGCTTCGGACTTCCCTTCCTTATCTCCCTCTTGTGCCTACTGTTCTCCCCACATTGTTCTTCTTTTTTTTTTTTCCACTTGTTGTGACTCCGGTGTAGTTTCTGGCAGCTCGTGCAGTTACGTCAACTGTTTGTACCACCACCATCACCACTACAATCATGTACTACGGCGGCTACGATCAGAACTACGCCGGCGGCGGCGGCGATCAGGGGTACGCGGGCGGCTACGCGGGTCAAAACCCTCAGGACTTCGAGTATCAGCAGCAGCAGATGATGATGCAATACCAGGCCGACGGCGGTTACAACCCCTACGGGCAGCAGGACGCCTACGCCCAGCAGCAGATGATGATGATGAATGGCGCCGGTGGCTACGCTCCCATGGCTGGCGGCCAAGGCGGCTACGCGGACAACGAAGGCTACAGCAACGGCTACTCTGAGCAGGAGCAGGTGGGCGGCGGCGGTGACGGACAGCTGAGGTCGTCCAAGAGCTTCACCGGGCCGCCGCCTGGAGTGGAGCGGAAGCAGAGCACCATGTCGCGTGCCCGCTCCATCGCGTCACGCAGCAGCAAGGCCGGCGGCACTGGCATGGCGCGCCACGGCAGCGTCTTCGTTGGCAACCGCGAGCGCGACACGCAGGTGGCGATCAGCACGCGCGGCGGGATGAGCACGCGCGGCCTCGACGAGGACGAGGGCGAGGAGCTGAAGGAGTACTATGGCGACATGGCATGCCGCCAAGAGGAGCGCCGCATGGACGGTCTCAAGGCGGTGCGCAGTTACCGTGGCGACATCGAAGACGGCGAGGATGTCGGTAAGCCGCGTCGCGTGACGAACCGCCGCAACGTCGATGGCCGCTCGGCGACCGGCTATGGTGGGATCCACTTCAAGCGCAAGGCCGCCATGCGCAACGGGGAGCAGTGGGGTGATGTGGAGGTGCGCCGCAACGGCGGTGGCGGCGGTGGCGGCGACGCCAGTCGGCGGTCTCGCCGCGCCGACATGCCGGACCAGTCGCAGTCCATGATGCAGCAGCAGCAGGGCCCGATGTACGGCTCAGCGATGTTCATGGCACCCGGCGTGTACGAGGAGGGGCCGGTGGTGCCGCACATCTTCAACCAGGAGGACGTGCACTCCTACAGCAATCTGAGCGACGCCTTCACCGATGAGGGCGAGGCGCAAGGCGAGGCGGACTTCTAACGGCGCGGCGTCGTCGCCACCGCCGCTGCACGCCGGATGGGAGAGGACGGAGGTTGTGAGACGAGGTGTGTCTGTGTGTGTGTGACGGGAGGGGAGAGAAGGGTAGCATAGCTGTCCCCATTGGTGTCTGAGCTCCGGATGAGGGTAGGGTGGCAGGCGAGGCGGCTACATGTGTGTGTGTGTGTGTGGTCCGCTACAGCACAGCGAACTCCACGGATCAAGCGCCGTGCGTGAACGAAGGGACCAGGGGTGGGAGAGAGAGAGGGAGAGCAGACGGCGGAGACGCTTCTGCATGGCTGTGGTGCTCTGCGGTCTTCTCCCCTCCCCCTCCTTGCCTTCTCGTGCATCTGCCCTTCTCTCAATCTCCTCGATCCCTCCTCCTCTGCATCTTGCGTATGTGTGTGTGTGTGTGTGTGCGTTGTGCCCCCCGCGACCGATGTGCATCTCTCTCCCCTCCTCCTCTTCCTCCGTCCAGAGCTTTCCTCCTTCCTTCATCCGGTTGTGCACTGGCACCACGCGGTTTCCCCCCTCCTCCGATGTCTGTCTGTATCTCTTCTCCTTCACTTTCTTTTGTTTTGCTGCTATGCTGCTCCTCGTTGTGAGTCTACTCAATGCGTGTGTTGATGTGGTGCGAGGACGCTGTCGACGTGGCGGCGTGTTGCTCATGGTGCTTGAGCCGCCACTGCGCCGCACTTCTCCTTTGTCGCTGCCCTTTGGTGGCTCGTACAGCGTATGAGTACCTCTGCACTTCTGCTGCTGTCATTTCGACGACGTCGCAGTCGCCGGTGCGTGTGCATGTGTGTGTGTGTGTGTGTGTCTGTAGCTGTTGTTGATGTTGACGTCGCGCACGTGCGCCGATTCTGTCCCCGTCAGCTTCCTCCTCCTCTTCCTCTTCCGCTGTAGTGGATGTGTTGATGGGCTGAGTGGGCAACGCGAGTTTTGTGTGTGCATTCGGGTGTGTCCCAGCGCGGCGCGTCTCCGTCGCTGCGTCCACCCTCGTTGCCCTCTCCCTTCCAGCAACGGAGAGTGAGGCGGCGCGAAGGGAGAACCGTGTCGTGTCTCTTCCTCCCCCTCTCTCCCAGCCTTCCCACCTTCTCCTTCCTCCTATCAGTCATCAGCGCAAGACAGAGAGAGGAAGTGTGTGTGTGTGTGTAGGTGTAGGTGTGTATGAAGACGGAGAAGTAAAACACGACAGCGTCAATGGAAAGAGTCTCATCGTTCTTCTTTTTTTTTTTTTTGCTTGCTTTTCTTGTCCGTCCTTCTCTCTCTCTTGTCCTTGCTTTGTTCTTCGTCGTCCTCCGCTTCCTCTGGTCTTCTGAACCACAACAAGAAAGAAAGAAATATGACGTCACGGTTTCTTCGCGGCTGCGTCGGCGGTGGTGCTCCCCTTCACGATCTGGGTGGGAGGTGTGTCTTCACGCTCTCATCGCCCTCCCTCCGCTCGTCCGCGTCTACCCTAAGTGCATACAAAGCGCGGACAGGTGTGCGTGTCCGCGTGTCTGTCTCTTTGTCTGTGTTTGTGTTTGTGCGTGCATCCTTCGATGGGCCACACAGACGGACTCTTCCTCTGTCCTCAGCAGTGCTGCTTTCCACTTCTCTCACACCCTTCTTCCCATTGTCAAAGTGCCGTCAGGCCCGTGTTTTTTTTTTTTTTCTTTTTTGTTGTTCATCTACATCTTGGCCTCTGACTCCCATGGACCGGGTGCGTGTGCGTGTGTGTGTGTGTGTGTGTATGGGTGTGTCTGTCTTCTTGCTTCATGCTTCCAAGACGCCGTGTCGCGAAC